>JAJPUD010000856.1:379358-432324 GCA_023553655.1 Myrmecobius fasciatus | reverse complement strand
CTTCCTTCCTTCTTTTCTTCCCTCTTACCTTCCCTCCTGCCTTACATGACATATCATATTGTTGGGAACCAACTGTTAGCTGCAGAATGAAGAATTTAGAAGAAGAGTGAATCTGAGTTTCTGGCAGTATCAACAAAATAAAGATATTTCAAAATCAAGTATTTTAATTTTGACTTTTAAATCTCTTTGGTTTCCATGAAAGTATGACATTGGAGTAAGAAACTTTACCTTCTGGCCTTGAGCTAGCCCTCATAAATTCTGTGCAATCAAGGCCTTTGAAAAGAGAAAAATTGCCTGGCATATTTCCTGGGTACAATGTGTCTCTTTCTAGGACAGCTGCCAGAATTATCAGAGTTTCTTGTGTCATGTTCAATGGTGGTTTCTTTCTCTTCCTCCCCTACAAGGCCCTAAGTAGCCACAGGATAGTATGTTCCAATATGTTAGAGACCTCTGTATTTAATGAGGAGGGTCTAGAAGGGCTTCTTGTTGTTTTTATTTAGTTGTTTTTATTCACCTCTGACTCTTTGCAAACCCATTTGAGGTATTTTTGGCAAAAATACTAGAGTGGTTTGACATTTCTTCACTTCATTTTCTAGATGAGGCAACTGAAGGAAATAGAATGAAAAGACTTACCCAAGATCACCCAGCTAGTAAGTATTTCAGGCAAAATTTGATTTAGGTTCTTCCTGAGACCAAAATCTGCACTCTTCTCTAAGTAAACTAGTTGTTCCTTACAAGGATTTGATAGTCACTAAATCCAGCACTCATGGTTTAAATTGTTCTTTAGGATTTTCATTAAAGTAGTACATGGATCTATTTTGCTAGGAAGAGGCTAAGGCTATTTGACATGAGGTTCTTTTATTACCCAATATGTTACAGGAAAAACAGCCCGGCATTGTGAAGTCAGATCTTCACTCAAATCTTGGTTTTGTTTTTCTCATATAATCTCTGAGTCTTGTTTTCCTCATCTATAAACCTAGAGGGTTGGATTAGGTGACCCCTGTGGTCATTTCTCAATTGAAACCTATGATTCTAGGATCCAACTTTATTGGAAGATTTTCAGTACTATTTGATGATTTCTTCTCTTTCATCTTTGTTCCCAGAAGAGGAGTTATTTTACTCAGAACCTGATTCCAGAAGTAGCTTCTCATCCCTCATAACATTTCTAAGCTCTTTCTTAATTACTAGTTTCATTTCTTCTTCCATAAACATGCCCAAGTTCCTCCAGTCTAAAATCTCAAGCTTTTTCTTTGCCCATCCATACCAATGTAGTTCAAATAACACTCCTTTCTTCCCTTTTCCTTCTAAACTTCTTGAAAAGGTGATTCAAGCCTGGCTGTCTGATTTCTGTTCCCATCATTCTGCTGAACCTTTTCTCAAAGGAAACTAATGACTTTATAATCACTAAAACTAATTTTCCAGATCTCATAGGTTTTTTTTTTAATCTTTGAAACTTTTGACATGCTTTTTTTTCTAATGCCTAATTTCTTCTTTTTTGACTATACTTCTTTTTAACTCTTTAATGCACTTTGGTATTTACAAAATAGATTTCTGTGTTGATTTCCCTTACATGTTAGATGGTTAAGGGATGGAGTCTATGTTTAATTTATTCTTTGTATCTTTTCCAATATCTTGGATAAGTGTTTTGAAGACAACTGGCACAGAATTGCAGAATTGAAAATTAGAAGGAAGTACAAACTACCCATGTAGTTTGTAATTAAAAATAAACTGTCACTATACCATGCGAATACCATATATACCATGTGAAAAGTGGTCTTTGCTTAAAAGCCTTCCAGGATGGGGAACCTTTCATATTTTGATGTAGCCTCTTCCACTTTTGGGTAGTTTTCATTGTTAGGAAGTTTTTCCTGAATTAAGTCTAAACTTGCCTCTTCGCAGCCTTTACCCAATTACTTTTGATTCCATTCTTGGGTACTAAAGAGGCCAAGTCTTACCTCCAACATGATATATCTTCAAATACTTGAAGAACACTATTATGTGTTGCTTAAACTTTCCCTTCTCCAGAACAATCCTCTCTAATTTTTTAAATCAATTATCATCTAATCATGAATTCAAAACCCTTCAGTGTTCTATTTACCCTCCTCAAATCCTATCCAGCTAATCATTGTTCTTGAAAGATGAACTGAATACAACTGAATACAACAGTCCAGATCAGGTTCCAGGAAGGAAGTGTGAAGGGGGACTATCACCTTCCTCTTTTTGGTAGCACGTCTTTTTTTTTTTTTATTAAAGCTTTTTATTTGCAAAACATATGTATGGGTAATTCTTCAACATTGACCCTTACAAAGCTTTCCGTTATAAAATTTCCCCCCCCTTGTCCCCACCCCTCCCCTAGATGGCAGGAAGTCCACTACATGTTAATTATGTTAAAATACTTGACAAATCAAATATATATATACATATTTCCACACTTATCTGGTAGCATGTCTTTCTTGACGCTCCCTGATATGGCATCAGAGTTTTTGGCTGCCTTATGACACTATGGACATATGTGCTCCCACACAACTCTAGTGCTGTTTCATACAAACTGCTACCTGATAATACCTCCTCCATTTTGTTTTTGTGACCTTGATTTTGTGTGTGTGTGCAAGTGTTTGTTAGGTAGATGAGAAGAAGAAAAATTCTTCTTCTCAACCATTAGAATACTGTCTGATATGCAAGAAACATATGATTAATGCCTGTTGATTGATTGATCGACCAATGTTATTGGTATGGGTGGATTACATCTTCACTTTCACCCAGCTCTCATCTGTGGCTACAAGAAACTGTAGGCATACCCTGGTTAAACTTTTCAGAAGACAGGATAACCCAAGTGGATGATAATAGATTGACCTCAAACACATTGGTGGGTTAGGAGAATGTCTATGTATGTAAAGACTTCCCCTACAAAGGTGGATGGATGAGAACAGTTTGTTTCAATGGCCATGAAGGCAAGTGAAGCAGTTACTGTGGAGTGCTTAGAGCTTGATCAGACATTGAAGATGCCAAAGTGATCCACTGCACCCTGGGCCATTGCCAGTTGTCTTGACTTTTGTTCTGCCACTAGACTTCAGTGCTTCTGGAAGAGACACTAAAGCTCATAACTTTGTGCAACTCTATCTTATTTAAATCCAATTTACTTATAAGTCAAGACATCACCTAGTAATGTTATTGGTTCTCTTCCAAAATGAAGGATGAACACCAATTTTCATTGATACAGATTCTCTTTGCTTACTAGAAGAACTTCACGAGTTTCTATGACCAAAAATAGCTCATTACCCATCAATCAACCTGATTATGATCTTATCTGAGCCTTGGATAAAAGAAATACCAGTCCATTGCCTTCTCTGTACTTGAAAACATTTCAGTTTGGTAGGACTCTTCAGGATGTACTTCCTGTTGGCACAGCCTCCAATAACCTGTAGTTACTTCTATGCTGAGATCAGTTTTCAGAGAAGGATGTTAGTGAAAAGTGAATGAATATAGAAACAAAATAAATATAATATGAAAATTATTGTATTGTTGCTCTAAACACTGGAGCACTCCAACTAACAAAGATTGTGGCTGCATAGTTTTATAAGGTTGTTTGTGACTTGAAATTCATTGCCCATAGGAATTATGTTGTAAACTGCTTTTAGGTTTTCGGGCTTAGTCCACAAAAGCCTAATTGCATTCAAGTACAGAGAAAGAACTATTTAAATAGTTCTATTTAAATAGAAAACAATACCTTTGTAATTCTAGGAATCAAGCAAACTAGTAAAGAAACAAAGTGAAAATATATTTTGATAATAATAATAGGGGTGTTTATGATTCCTTATTATGATTATGATCCCTTTTCAGGGGTAAAAAGAAAGCAAATGGGACAGAGAAATTTCAGGTTGTTTTTAGTGTTTAAATGGGGAGAAATTATTAATACAAGAAACCTTTGTTGCTGTCCAAAAGGGCCCCAACAGAAACAGTAGAGGAAGAAAGTATACACCCTTCTTACTTGATTATATTGGTATGTCTTAGAATAGGTATCATATATTATTCAACTGAGATACAATCAGGAGCAAACTAAAAACCAGAATATGATATTGAATTATTTTCATATAAGATGTGTCACCCAAGCTCAGACTCAAAGGAAGCTTGGGATTCTCTGAGGTAGAGATGAGGGCATGAAAAATGTAAAGCTCTGAAATATCAACATTATTAACACTTTATCTGCTCCTTTTAAAGGACTTGCATGAAAAATTCAAAATAACTTAAAATTCATGCACTTACAAATTCCTTTTATAATGAGAAGCAAGGGAGCTTTGTAGGTAGGTCATTGTAGTTGGAGATTGGGAGAGCTGAATTCAGATATTGCTGCTGATACAAACTATGAGCCCATGGAAAAAGTCTTTAAAATCTTTGAACAGCTAACTCTAAAAATTATCTACTAAATCACAGAGAAGTTTTGACTTTCATTGGTAGAAAAAGTTTCTACACTGACAATATTAGAGATCTTTGACTTATTTGTTATTGTAGTGACACCTCTTAAAAGAGAACTCTAGAGATTTAATTTTCAAATCATATTTTATACCTCATGACAATCATTACTTGAGCTTTGACAAAGAGTCATCTTGAGAAGCCTGCCTACTGTTATTTCATGGCAAGGGCAGTTTGGGCAATTAGGAATGTGTATTGATTAAGTACACTTAAGATCAATTGAACTACTTTCAAGTTTTGGCCTGGATATGCAGAGCTTGATGGTGATTGACTTTGAACTTGAAGTCAACTCTGCATTTAATATGAGAAAAATCAGTTTGCAATAGTAGAAAGAGCCATAGATTTACAGCCACAAGGCATAGGTTTGAATCCTGGTTCTGCTAATTACTAATTGTGATTTTGGATTGTGATTTTGGACAGGTTGCTTGCTTCTGTTAGACTTCAGTTTCCTTATCTGTATAATAAAGAGAATGAAATAGGTAATCATTTTTTTTTTCTGAGGCAATTGGGTTTAAGTGACTTTCCCAGGGCCACACAGCTAGGAAGTATTAAGTATTTGAGACCAGATTTGAACTCAGGTCCTCCTGATTTCAGGGCTGGTGCTCTATCCACTGTACCACCTAGCTGCCCCTGGAATAGATAATCTTTAATGTCTCTTCCAGTTCTAAATTCTATAATCTGTATGATTCCATGACACCAAATCTGATAATGACTTAAAGGAAACCATGGGCACTATTTTTCTAGTTTCCACCACCATTCCTTGCTTAGTTGAGCATGATTCAACCTTTTATGGATTTATTATTGTCTCTCTAAGTTTTCAGTAAAGTGAAGGGAGAGAAGAGAAAAAGATAATGAAAAATTATGTTTTTTTATTGTAAGGAGATAAGGGAAGTTGGAATTGAATGAGAAGGATGCTGACCAAAAAATGTGTTACAGTATACTTTGGTCCAGCTTGGTAAGGGGATTGTGTTCTCATTGTGAAAAGAATTTATGAGCATAGAGTTTTGGGGGGCAGCATGAAAGTATAGTATGAGTATGGTGCAGAGAAGGTCAGGGAGAGTAATTTGTTTCTGCTTCTCTTTGTTTTGTCCAATTGAAGTAGTTTCCTAGTGCTTTTGTGATAGTAAATGGCATTTATCTAGTGCTTTTTAGTCTTGAAAGATCCCTGAATGTCTAATATTACTTTGACCTTGCAACAACTCTGTGAGGTAGTTATATGTATTATAATTCCCACTTCATATATGGGTAAACTGAAGCTCAGATTTCTGCTTCATTTCTTAGACTCCTTAGTTTTTTTTCAAAACTTAGCTCAGACACTATAAACCTTTTAGATTTCCAACTACTAATGACTTCTCTCCAAATTATATTGTACTTTTTGTATATATATATGTATATGTAGAAGGCTTCTAGGTGGTGCAGTGAATAGAATGTCAGGCCTGGAATTAGGAAGACTCATCTTTCTGAATTCAAATCTGTCCTGAAACACTTACTAGCAGTATAATCCTGGTCATGTCACTTAGTCCTGTTTGCTTCAGTTTCCTCACTTGTAAAATGAGCTGGAGAAGTAGGTGGCAAATCACTCTTCTATCTCCATCAAGAAAACACCAAATGGCATCACAAAGAATTGAATATTACTGAGAAGTGACTGAAATCAACAAATATAGATGTAGTCTCTCTGTCTATCTCTGTCTGTCTCTGTTTCTCTCTGTCTTTCTCTCTTTTTACACACACACACACACACACACACACACACACACACACACACACACACCTCTCTCTCTCCCCTTCTCTTCTTTTCTCTAGACATAATATAAATAATAAAATAAGAGTTGGGGCTTTTTCAGATGCCAGAATGATTGGTATGTAGTAGTAAGTTAATAAATGATTAATGATAGATTGTCTGTGGTCAAACAGATAAGTGTCAGGAACAAGATTTGAACCAGGGTCTTCTTAATTCTAAATATAGTAATTTGTCTATTGTATCTCTCCCATGAGAAGGCTTGCATAATTGAACCCACTAACTGTGGCTTTTGCTAGTGTGGAACTGTTGTAAATTATTAATCCAGTATCATTTCCATCCATGTCTGTGGTTGATATTCTCTGACAACTTTCTAGACAGTTGGAGGTTTCAGTTTTAACCAGAAGTTACATCCTTTTAATCAAATTGTAATTATTAAATTCCTTTTGGGCTTAGTCTTTGTGGACAATCTTTTTATAATTTGAAATTTACTTTTCTGTCTTAGTAAGCTTCATGAACAGAGTTGACCATTTCTTCGATGATGGGAAATTTTTGGTGGATGAGTTTGAACCTTGAATCTAGCACTTATTCTATGTATGTTTTTGGGCAAGTCTCTTTGCTTCTCTGGGTCTTCATTTGCTCATCTGTAAAATGGGAGCAATAATGCTGTATTGTATTGGCTTCTAGACAGAAGGTAATGTCTTGCTAGGTTTTTGGTAAGTACTGAATTATTATGGCCTTCAGTGATGTTTTATATGCTTTATATAGTTTCCTTTCATAATCTTCAATGATTTCTAAGTTTGAGTTCCTCAACTATTAGCTTTTCTGTAATTTCTAGAGGAAGTGACTTGGTTTTGATTTGCTACAATAATACTCTTCATTTCTACAAACAAATATATATGATTCAGACATTAGTTTGATGCTTCTTTGCCTGCATGTTGTTGACTGAGTTATGAGGATGTGAGCCACAAAGGGCCTTTTGATTTTCCCCTTTGATCATATTACTTTGCTAGACTCCAATGAAATGATATGAGCCACAAACTTTATTGTTCAGTACCACGGACAGAGATAGTATATGTACTGAACTGTGTGTACTGATTTCAGTCCTAGAAGGTTTATCTTTTTTTTCTTTTAAAAAAGCATTTTGATTGTGATTTATCCTTCTATTTATTATGATCTTTTCACCTAATATGAATCAGTAAAATTCCCAAATAATTGAAAGTTCTGGACATAGGGGATCCAGTTACTTTTTTTTCCACCTATGGCTAAACAAACAGCATATCCTGAAGCTCAGAATATTCAGCTATTCATTTCCCACCTTTGTGTTTTATTTATCAAATGCTGAGATAATAGGCTAAGAACTGTTAGTCCTTGAGAAAAAAAAAAGAGTGGAAGCAGCTTCATCACCTTTTTCATTAGCCAGAGAGTTGCCATAATTTAATATGCATACTTTGAGAAGAATCCCTCTAAAATCCATGAGACTTTGAACCTGGCCATTATTTCTTCTGAACAAAGAAACACATTGCCTTTGATAGCATCAGAGGTTGTTACTGTCAGATGCAGAGTATGGCTTTTTATGTTTTCTCTAAGTAGAAGTGACTCACCAGTCTGTTACAGTGTTCTCTTTTTCTGCCTTCTAAAACTGATACCAAGTGGGGGATACAGAGCAGCAAAGAAATCTGTAGACCATTGTTGTCTCTGCTGATTGTGAAGAGGAGAGATAGAAACAGAGAATATTAGAGTTTGAAGGGACCTTAAAGACCATATAGTCCAAAACCTTCAACATACTAAGGAAATTAAGGCTCAGAAAAAATCTGTTTAAGATCATATAGGTCACAGAATCAGGACTGGAACCTTATTCTTCTCACTTCAAATCCAGTACTTTTTCTACTACCCTGTCATATTTATATTGTTTTCTATGCCTCTAGGAGGGCAAGAATTTTTATCCCTGTTATGTGGAGTTACAGTTGACTTGTGGGAAAGGAGAAGGTAAGGATGTTGGAGTCAAGGCCAGTAGAGATGGGAAGATGCTATGTCTTGGGCTGTTCAGTAAGTGAACTCTATAGGAAACAGCCAACACATATCTGAATACACATGTCTGACCTTCAAGTCACTGCTGAAGTGTCTGTCTAGCTTGCTTAAGAGCTGTCTTTCTTAGCCTAATTGGCTCCAAGTTGGCTTAGAAAATTTTTAGGCTCCTAAATGTTACCATTGATTTAACTGCTTATTTTCTGTGTGCCATCTTGCAAGAAGGTTAGTTTTGCCCTAGGATCATAGTCCAGAACTTTCCCCATTAAATCAGACTATTTACAAAACCACAATTAGGCATTTAAAAACTCCCCCTGTATTTCATCATGTTGGCCTTGGTGTTTTTCAAAGCCATGGGAGAAAATGTTGGGGGGGCTTGACAGGGAAGAAGATTCTGTAACACAGCATTTTCATTTTGTCTAACCCAAACACAAGCAGCTGGATTGAGATTGCCTTTTCAGAGTTCACAAGGGACTTTTACAGCTGTCACATCTAAGCAAGTCTTAAAATCCATTTCTCAAAGTGAGATTTATTTGAGGCAAGCATCTGGTGACAAATGTTGAAGGAATAACAAAACCCTTTGTATTGTGTATTTCATGACCTTCCTGTTTATTAACATTCACCTCTTTTTTCAAGACTCAGAATCATGGTCACTGAGCTTTGGTTAATGCACATAGCTGGAGGCAAGCAAAATGGAAGATGTTCCTTTTTCCCCTTTTACTGCTGGATGAAATTTAATTCTTTAAAAAGTTAACATGTCATTTGCCAAGAGAATGTAAGCTCTGAAACTACACTCTGAAATCCTGGGACAGTGAGAAGAGAATGGGACTTTCAAACTTTTTGAAGATAGGGCTGTTGGCCATATTTATTTCTAAATCTCCAGGAAATAAAGTGTAGTGGATAGAATGCCATTTGAATCAAAAGAATATGGGTTCAAATCCTGCCTCTGACACATATTGGTTTTGGGATATTTGGCAAGTCATTTAAACCCTCAATGCCTTTTGGCAACCCTTTAATTTTATATATTGTAAACTAGTTGTCCATTAGTATTGAAAGCTGGCCCTTCCTAACTGGAAGCTTTCTATACCAATGAACTGGTAGGTCTTCAGAAAACAAACAAAATAATATTTTGAACTTGGTAAAAACGGATAGGAAAATAGAGGCCAAATCCTTTTAGAATTCTTGTTAAGGAAAGATACTGGGCCAATGCAGATATTCAATTAATAGTCCTAGAGAGTTTCCTGGAACATTTCAAGAGTGACTTGATGAGGGTTGTACAGGAAGTATATATTACAGAGAGGACTTAAACCCCATGAGAAGTTAAGAATACTTTTTAAAAATCAAATTGAATCAGTGTAATCAGAAGCGAATCAAAATTGGAGTAAAAAAGGGCCTTTTTTATTAAAGCTTTTTATTTGCAAAACATATGCATGAGTAATTTTCAACACTGACCCTTGCAAATACTTCTGTTCCAAATTTTTCCCTCCCTCCCCCACCTCCCCTAGATGGCAGGTAGTCTAATACATGTTAACTATGTCAAAATATATGACAAATCCAATATATTAATACATATTTATGCATTTATCTTGCTGTACAAGAAAAATTGGATCTACAAGAGAAAAAACCTGAGAAGGAAAACAAAATATAAGCAAACATCAACAGGAAGCCTGAAAATGCTCTTTTGGGGTCCACACTCAGATTCCATAGGCCTCTCTCTGGGTTTATATGGCTTTATTCATCAATGAACAATTGAAACATCTCATTGTTGAAGAGAGCCACTTCTATCAGAATTGATCATCATATAGTCCTGTTGTTGTCGTGTATAATGATCTCCTGGTTCTGCTCATTTCACTTAGTATCAATTCATGCAAGTCTCTCCAGGTCTCTCTGAAATCATCCTGCTGGTTGTTTCTTATAGAACAATAATATTCCATAACATTCATCTATCATAAATTATTCAGCCACTCTCCAATTGATGGACATCCATTCAGTTTCCAGTTTCTATCCACTACAAAAAGGGCTGCCACAAACATTCTTGCACATGTGGGGCCCTTTCCCTCCTTTAAGATCTCTTTGGGATATAGGAAGGGCTTTGGTTTGAAACCTTGGATCCAATATTTATAAGCAATAAGACCTTGGGAAAGTCAGTAATCTTTGGTTTTCTCAGTTGTAAAGGGGAGATACCTCTGTTCCTCCTTCTGCTTCACATGGTCTATTGTGGAGGAAATGACTTTTAACCCTTAGAGTGCTAAGAAATGTGAGCTCTTGCTATTGTAAATTCTTTTATGTCACATTTTTGGACCTCAGTTTTGTCATTTATAAAATGAAGGATTCACTCCAAATGGCCTCTGAGGTTCTTTCTAGCTCTAAATCCAAGGAACTGTTATCTATGGACAATCTGCTTGTTTCTATGACAATTTCAACAAATATAAAATGATCCTATACAAAGACTGATTTTTTTAATAAAATTGTTAAACATTCTCTGGATTTTCTGTCACCTCAATGACCATTCTTGTGGAGAAACCAGGATACCCTGCTAAGTCTCAGGGCCAATTATAGTCAAGTCGGGGCTAGCTCAGCCCATCCAGATCTTAAAGACCATCAAACTTCTTAAGGCACTGCTTTGATCATATCACTCCTCAACTCAAAACCTTCAACTCAAAAATTCTTCAGGTAATTCCTCTTGCTTTCAATTTAGTGTTTTAGTCAGAATTGGGTCTAGCATTTAAGGCTTTCTGCAGTTTAACTTCAATGTATCTTATCATTTTCATTTTTTATTTTTCTTCTAATTTTCTTCACTCTTGCCAAACTTGTCCACTCTTAACTATGCCACATCTATGCCTTGCTCATTTCATTGTCTCCTCCCTTCTCCCCATCTATCCAAATCATAGCTAACTTTCAAGCTTCAGCTCAAATCTCCTCTCTTTTGTGAAGCTATCCTTGGTCACTATAGCATTCAAGGCTACGTGAGCTCTCCTATTTGCACTACTATATATCCACTGTCTTAGTTTTAATAGAGCCTTAAAATATACAAACTCTTATTCTTAGTACATTTTCAGTACCTAGTGTCTCACTAATTGAATTGAAGCGAGAGAACATGACTTGTACTTTTATTTATAGCACGTTCAACACAAGGCTGAAGATGCTCAGTAAATATTTGCCAATATGCTATGGGAAAGAGCATGGACAAATGGATAGGGTGCTGAATTGTCTTTGCCCCTTGCAGCCTGTGTGATGCTGGGCAAGTGACATGGCTGCCTTAAAATAATGATTTATTGATGCTTTCTCATTTTTACATTGTTATCACTTCCAAATGACCCCTCCCTTCTCTATCCATTCAATCTTGCATTGTAGGGAAGAAATATATTTAGTTTAGCAAAAGGAACTAACACATTGGCCATGTATGACAAAATATATCTCATTTTGCACCTACAATCCCTTTCCAGAGGTGGAATATAAGTGATATCTTGAACCGATTTCTTCACCTATCAAATAAGCATAATAATAACTCCTTTGGGCAGTTAGATGGCACAAGGAATAAGGCACCAAGCCTGGAGTTTAAGTTTAAAGGCAGCCTCAGATACCTCTAGCTGTTTGTGATATCATGTGACATGATATCAAGTCACTTAATTACTGTTTACCTCCATTTCCTGATATGTAAAATGGGGATAATCATAACAGGTATATCTCAAAGTCGTTGCAAGGATCAAATGACATATTTGTAGAGTATTAAGCACAGTGACTGGCATATAATAAATGCTCTATAAATGTCAACTCTTATTTATTATTAGTTATTTCTCCCCCAACACTTTAATGTTCCCAAACTGTGTTACATATATTATCTCATTTAATTCTCACAACTACCCACTGAGGTAGGTCTTATTATATTTTTTTCCCTAAGGATGAGGAAGTCAAGTTCCTTTCTAAGAGAACCAAAATGACATCATTATGTTAGAGTCAAGTTAGTGTGTCTAGCTGTAGCTGATCGGTCCATTGTGAGCTCAGAATGCTCTGCCACAGGTCAGATACAAACAGTCCCTGTGAACATTTGGGGTAAACTCTCCAACTTTGCACACCTCATGTTTCTTCTGAGCTAATTCAGCCCTGTTTTGCTCAGAGAGCTATGCATATGGTCCTGTGTCTCCCATGTCTAAAGTTCTTCAGAGAGACGTTGAGAGTGTCATTGTATTGCTTTTATTCTGAACAATTTATGAGTGCTTGCCCTGTGTGAGTTATCCATAAAATAGTCTTTTTGGCAAGTATACATTGGTGTTCTAACAATGTGGCAGCTCAATGGAGTTGCATGAGGTGGATTCAACGGAGTCCATCTCTAGCCAGGATGGACTACTTGGCAGTTAGTTCAAAAAAGGACCTCAGTGTCTGGTACCTTATAGGGCCAGATGATCTTCAGAATCTTCCTCAGAGAATTCAAATGGAAGTCATTCAGTTTCCTGGCATGGCACCGGTATATTGTCCAAGTTTCACAGACATACAACAATGAGGTCAGCCCAATAGCTCTGTAGCCTTCAGTTTGGTAGTCAGTTTAATATTTCTCCTCTTGCACAATTTCCCTTGGTGACTCCCAAACACTGAGCTAGCTATCGCAATGTGTGTGTCAACCTCATTATCAATGTGGACATCCCTAGAAAGAATACTGACAAGGTAAGTGAACCTATTCGCAGCATTCAAAACTTCTCCATTTGTGGTAATTGCTGGTTCTATATATAGGTAGTATGGTATTAGAAAATGAAAAGGATGGGTGACATGACCTCTAAGATCCTTTCAAGGATGCTATATAAAACATATTTAGGGAGAGAGGCCACCAGCAGTTGGGAAAATGAGGAAAGGTTACATGTAGAATTCAGTCAGTCTATCTAGATACTGTATGAAAAGCTACGGAAATATGAAAAAAGCAAAAACAATGCTTTCCTTCAAGTCCATAAGTTAATAAATATAAAGATATATGGCCAGTATATGACTTAAATTGAATCATGGAGGAATAACACAATTCTGAAAGGTAGTTTTGTAACTTTTAGCAAGTCACTCCATTTCTCTGTCCCTCACTTTCTTTATCTATGAAATGAACCAGTTGGACCCAATTGCTCCTAAGATCTCTTTCAGGTCTAAAACTATGATCCTATGTAAGTCTTCTGATATCCCTCATTACCTGGTTGACGATCTAGTTGGCCTACATGTCAGACTAGCATTGACAAGGAATCTGAAGAACAGCAATTAAGGGTAAATTCCTTTGATGGATGAGAGGCAGCTTGGGTAGAGTAGGAACCAGAATGCCTGAACCTAGACCCTGTTCTACTACTTTCTAATTATCTCATTTTGGACAAGTCACTGAAACTTCCTTTGCCTCAGTTTCCTCTTCTGTAAAATTAAATGATAGCATTCAATGGCTTCTAAAGTTTTTTTTTCCACTCTAGCACTGTATCCTAAGATTCTATTATTCCCTAGCTTTAACATTATGTGGTTATAAGGAAAACACCAGAATACTTCCTTCTGTTATAGAGGAGAGGACCTGTTCAAAAAAGGAGATTCTAAAATAGTAGAGATGCTAGAAAAAAGGAAAAAAAGAAAATTTTCTTTAGATCATATGATGCAAGGGCAGCTAGTGCAGTGGACAGAGCACCAACCCTGAAGTCAGGAGGACCTGAGTTCAAATCTGGTCTCAGACACTTAACATTTCCTAGCTGTGTGACACTGGGCAAGTCACTTAACCCCAATTACCTCAGCAAAAAGCAAAAAAGAAAGAAAGAAAGAAAGAAAGAAAGAAAATAGATCATATGATGCAGTTCTGGAAAGGGCCTTAGAGATGACCAAATCCAACTTCACTCATTTATTTTTCCAGATGAAGAAATCGAGAGACACCACACTCACTCTCATCAAGCAAATGCTGCCTATTCACTGTTCTGTGTAGGATTTTTGGTATCATTTGTTCTAAAGTAGGGAGGCTGTGATAAATCTGTTGTAATGTTTCTGCTAATTAATGTGCATTTAAAACTGGGGGGAGCTATTAAATATTTTATTCATGATGGATGTCTCATTAAAGATCAGTGCCGGAGGTATAACCTCCAAGATGTAATAAATATTTCTAGACAGTCCATTTGGGAAACAGGCTGTCAAGAAATAACAGCCTTGATACAGTCAAAGTGAGCTTCATTTTGAAAAAAAGAAACAACCTAACTAACGAATAATAATTGATGCCTATATATTGCCTTAAAATTTTCAAAGGACTTCATATATTAGCCCATTTGAGCCTCATAACAGCCTTTTGAAGTAGCAATGGAAATATCATTCCTATTTTGCAGATAAGGAAATCAAGAGTGAGCCAGTCAGTGTTAGAGATTGTTTTAGGAGCCATGTCTTGATGTCTCCTATACCAACACAGTATCATTCTGTGAGGCAAGGACTAGTCTCTATCTTTGTTTTCTTTTGTTTTCTGTACCCTGACATCTTTAGTGTCCCTATTTACATGGCAGTGTACAACTTTGGACTAATCAAAAAGAAAGCATAATGAGGGGAATTAAAATCAAAATTTCAGTTCTATTTCCTGGCTTCGCTTTTCAATGGAGGAGCTGAATTTTAATCTCCCAAATTCATTTTGGTCTCATTGATAGCCTGAGTAAGATTTTAAATATTAGTTCTACATCTAATAAAATAAAAGAAGAGTTGAAAAGGTCTTTAAATGTAATCTAATCCACTTTCTACTCCCACAGCTATTTTTCAGTTAAGGAATTTTAGCTCTAGAGAGATTCAGTGCTATACCAAGGTCACAAAAGTAGTTAATGAAAACCCAAGGATTCTAACTGAGCTTTTCTGACTTCACAGTCTACTGTAATGTTTCAACTGAACTCCTCCAATCTGAGCTCTGATATGTGGGTAATTTTGTTTTGAAATTGGCAAAGAGTGTGTGGATGGGATTCCAGTCCCAAATGGTTCCATCATTTTGTTTTCAGAGAAAGCAAGGACTCCAGAATGTGGAATCTCAGTTTTGCATCTCTATATAGATCCAGCTCTTTTCTCTGTTTTGTTACAATTCTACATTACCAACTGCCTGCTATACATCTCTGCCAGGATTTCCCATGTGAACTTTTGACTCCATGTTAAAAATGGAAGCCATTATCTTCTGCCTCTTTCCTTTCACCCTGGCCTCTTCCAAACTTTCTTATTTTGCATCAAGGGCATGTTAACTTCCACTCATTCAGGTTTGTAATCTCTTCACTCTTCCTCATCCACTACATCCAATCAGTTGCCAAATTTTTGTTATTCTACTCTACAGCATCTTTTTAGTCTTTTCCTTTCCCTTCACTTGCATGGTTGTTACCCTTGTTCAAGCTGTTAGTATCACTCACTTGGACTTTTGCAAATAGCCCCCTAATTGATGTCTATGACTCCAGTCTTTCCCCTCTTCAATCCATCTTTCATACAACCAACAAAACAGACTGTCTAAAACACAGGTCTGATTATGTCACTTCTCTGCTCAAGAAGCTTCAGCTTCTCTCCATTGTCTCTAAGAAGAAATAAAGATCTTTTTATTTGATATTAAAAGCTTTTCACCATGTCTCCAACTTATTTAGTCTGATTTCACATTATTTCTCTTAATGCACTCCATCTTCCAAACACTCTGATTTTCATAAATTGGTCAACAATAGGTTCCAGGCCAAGCCCCAAGTGGTCATTGTTTGGGTCCTGATTGATTCAGTGTGAATGCAAATGGCAGTCATTTCTATTTTGGCCAGAAATGCTGAAAGTCTTCCCCTCCTGGATTTTTATTTGTTTATTTTTCTTGGTTAGGTCAAAGAGGCTATTTTTTTTGCCTGAATTCTATTTAGTTTTAATCACTAGATGGGTAAGGCTCAATCAAACTGAGACTTGTTGAAGACCTTAACTTAAAAAAGGCCAAGGTTACCCATTCCACCCAGAGCTATTTCTAGTCATCCTGATCTATATCTGGCCACTGGGCCCAGATGGCTCTGGACAGGAATGTGAGGCAGGTGACCTTGCTAGCCTTCCTTCACTGAAATCCAATTCACTTATATGTTACCTCTCTGATATTGTCTTCTTTGAGCATGAAGGACAAACAACAATAGCAACAATCTTCCAGACAAACTTGTTTACTTGGCTGTTCCCTGAATATAGCTTTCCATCTTCCAACTCTGTTCTTTTTATAGAATTTGGTCTTCACATTTGGAATACCTTTTCTTCTTATTTCTACTTTTCTGAATTTTCAGAACCATTTAAACCTCAATTCAAGCAACACATAATACACAAATTTCTTAGTTGTTAATATTTTCTTCTGCCTTGAAAATTCATGCACATACAGATATGTGTATCTAAAATTATAGATTTAGAGTTGGAAGCCAAAAGAGTTCAAAATTGTCTTCTTAATTATTAGGAAGCTGGGGCACAAACCCAAGATCATACAGATGTGGGATTTCAACCATTTCTTCGGAGTCTAGAACCTGGTTTCTGAATCTCAGAATTGTGCTACATCCTGCGCATATATTTCTTTCCCATTTCCTCCAGCAGAATGTAAACACTTGAAGAGTAGATAGAGGCAGTTGAGTTTTTGTCTTTGTTTCTCTGGTGCTTAACATAGTGCCTGGTATACAGTGGACTGAGCAAACATGAATTGAATTGATCAATCAAATCAAAAGATTCTGTCTTTACACATGTATGCTTAAAATATGTATATATTTTGTCCAACATTTTGATCGGTGATTCGCTTAGAAAAATAGGAGGCATGCTGATCAGATATGTGGAAAACACAAAGCTTGGAGGAAGAGCAAAAAATTGGAAGCCCAAATCAGTATCTTAACAGGTTGGAAGGATGGGTTGAAGCCAAGAAGATGAATTGTATCAAGGATGAAGTTTTGGGCATAAAAAAAGTCCGGGGCAGCAAAACAGAATGAGTAAAGAGCTAGCTTGACAATGGTTCCTGCGAAAGAAAGATCTGAGAAATTTAATTACCTCCAAGTTTAGGATGGGGCCACAATGTGATATTTAAAGATAATGTGGTCTTAGGCTTCATTCATAAACTTTAGTCTGTAATGCTCATTGGGCAAAAACAGAATCTGAACTTTAGAAAAGGAAAGCTAAAATTAAATATTTTTTGTTAAGTACTTAATGTAGTGTCTGGAACAAATTAGATGTTTACAAAAACTTGTTTCCCTCCCCCTGGAAAGGACCTTAGAGATCATTTAGTCTAAATTCATGATTTAGGAGTAGAGGAAACTGAGTCACATAATAGGGTAGTGGCTTACCCTCGATAACACAGATAATAAACAGCAAAACTAAAATTTATCATAGGCTCTGTGACTCTAAATCTGGTCCTCACTTCCCTGTGCCATGCTTGATGTCTTGATCATAATCAGTAAAGTCAACACGGCATTTGGTTGGATCTTATCAAGTATGTTTCAGAATATCATGTTTTAAGAGGATCATTGATAGAGAAGGCTGGCTGGGATGAAGATGGGGCTGGAAATCAAGCACATGGAAAATGTGAATATTCTTATATGAAGGTAGACTTGGAGCTAAATTAGCTCTGAGCAGCCACCTAGTCCAAGCACCTCATTTTATGTAGAGACTCAGGGAGGTTGATTGTTTGGATTAAAATCACATAGTAATGTTATTGAGAAAGCTTAGCTTAGAGGAGGAATGACATCAACAGTGACAGAACCACTATTTTAAAATGTTTATAGCACATAACATTTATGACATATAAAGAGTAGTAGACTTATAATCAGTATTGGTCCAAAGTTGTCAAAGGCTGGGAGTTACAAGGAAGTAGATTTCATCTGAGTAAAATGCATTATAAAAATAAGAATCCCCTGACACTGGCTAGAAAAGCAGCAGGTGCATTATGTAAAGAACAAGCCTTAGTGTCTGGATTTAATTCCTATCTCTGACATATACTTGCTAAAGGACCTTTAGTTTTTCTTACATAGCACTTAATATTACGCCTGGCGCATAGTAAGCACTTAAGAAATGTTTATTGATTGAGACTCTAGGCAAGCTTCTAAGAATGTAAATTATATCATTAGAGGGAGTTTTCATATAGGGAGTTCCTCACACAGATGAAATAATATACATGCATATACATATATATGTTTATATGTATCTAAAATACATACATACATACATACATATATATATACAATATATAGGCAAAAATTACTGATAAAGATAAAACCCCCCCAAAATGGATTGGGTGGGAGTTTTGACTTGATTACTACTAAGGTCCCTTCTGTTGTTAAGATTTTGTGGGATGTGAACTAGAAACAAAGTAAATGCCCATTAATTGGAGAATTATTAAAAATGCAGTACAAGAAGGTGATAGAATATGACTGCATCATTAAAAGGATAAATATGAAGAATTCAGATAAACATGAAAAGATTTCTAAAGTCAACGTAAAGTGAAATGGGCCAAACCAAGAAAACAAGATACACAATGACTCCAAAGGAAAAGAAAAAGAACAATGAAAACGTGTAATTGAATACTCTGGAATTATAATGATCAGATTGGGCCAGGAGGAGAAAATATACTTCGCTCCTTTCTTTGCAGAGGAGAGCATTATGGATAGGACAAGGTATGCTGTTGAAATTAGCTGATGTGTCCCTTAGTTTTCCTCAACTGATATTTTTCTTTCTTTTAGAAAGGATGCCTCTTTAGATAAGGGAAGGGAGATATATATTTGGATATTAAGGTGATATTAAAACAATGTATCAATCTTAAAAATTTCAGTGGAATATCCTTTGGAAAATTTGCAAATACGTATTTGGTCAAAGTTTTTGAGGAAGGTAAAAAAGTTTGAAAAGAAGAAATTTTTGATAGAATGAGAAAAAGCTGTATTTGAGAATTGAATGAAAGTCAAGCTGACACACTGAGGTCTTCCTAGATCTCATCCACCATTTTAGTTGAGGCCATTAGCCATCATTGCAAAGGTTCTTCTTTGTGTGAATTATAGCTAATTCCCTCTGTAGTGCACACCAACTTTGTCTTTTATACCATAGAACAGGACAATTTGCCTTCTTCCCTCTCTCTCAGCTGCAGATGGTTATAGTTAAAAATAAAGTATTTATCTCTAGCTTAGCAATCTAATAAAACTTTGACAAAAGCGTGAAATGGTAGAAAGCATCTCTTCAGGAAATCTATCTCAATAACACTTCCTGACAATCAAAAAACCTCAGGGCTACCCATTAATGACTTCTGAAATTTTTGTGGTTTGTATTTAGCATGTGAGAATGCATGAAAATGGATTTTAAAATGGCCTTCACTTGTTTGTTTTTAAAATCAGCTCCCAGAATCAAGCCTTTTGAAAAGGGTTGGCGGATGTGTCTGTTAAAATATAGAGTCCCTGATGAAGTGATTAAGATAATGGGAGTCTTACTGAAAGTCTATCAGTTTTTCTTTTGCTTCTGGGGATTGGAGAGGAAAAGCTTTGGAGGTTATAGCATTAGGGGAAAGAAATGCTGCAGAGAAGTTGTGGACTTAGAAGGAGGAGGTGAGGTGATTGTCTGGGATTCCTTTCAGTGGACCTACATGAGGATCAGGGTGCTGAAATACTGGACATCTGTCTCTCTCTTAGAATCAGAAAAGGGACTGACTCCAAAAATATGTGATTGTGCCATGTTTTCTTTAAAGTTGAAAGGATGGGATTGTCAGAATGATTGGGGGAAAATATGACCTCAGTCAGTCAGTGACAGAGTATGAGTTTCCTGCTCTCCTGAGAGCACTGAAAAGCACAAGCCAACTGGCAAGTCAAGTAGAGGAATTATAAATTACAGGGCATGGAGGTCATTGAGAGAGAAAATTATAATACAGTAGCTTGGTGGAGTCTCAGAAGGACCACAATTACAGGGAGACCAATTGTTATAGAGTCCAGGTAACAAAAGCTCTCTAAAATCCACAGAAAATTTTATGAAAGTTTTAAACTCACCTATTTTTTTATCTAGCAGATCATTCCACTGAACTCACTAGAAAATTCCTACAGTTGGCCATCTTAGTTCTTGACTGGTTTTAATAGGTCTCTGGATCTGCTACTATCTCCATTTGACAAGGATTTATTAATTACCTAATGGATGCAAACATTGTGCTAGGCTCTCAATTCAACAGGTGTTTTTTTATGTGCCTGCTGTGTTCCAAGCATTGTACTGACTTTATAAAAATTTATTTCTTTTGATCTTCCCTATGAAGTAAGTATTATTATTATCCCCATTTTACATATAAGAAGGTGGAGGCAGAGGTCAAGTGCCACACAAATAATAATTGTCAAAAGCTGCTTTTAATCTCAGAGCTTCCTGCCTTCT
This sequence comes from Myrmecobius fasciatus, assembly GCA_023553655.1. Taxonomy (NCBI): domain Eukaryota; kingdom Metazoa; phylum Chordata; class Mammalia; order Dasyuromorphia; family Myrmecobiidae; genus Myrmecobius; species Myrmecobius fasciatus. Next base: position 411,770 of record JAJPUD010000856.1, on the reverse strand, counting down.
TGTACTAGTGCTGTGTCTAACAAAAGGCAAAAAAAAATTCCTAGTTTTCAAGGAACTGGCAGAAATAACATACCAAAAATATATTGGACACTTGGAAGTAATGTCAGAGGGAAGACACTAGCTTTAAGGGGAATTGAGAAAGTCCTTTTTTTGAGACAATTGGGGTTAAGTAACTTGCCCAGAGTCACACAGCTAGGAAGTGTTAAGTGTCTGAGGCCAGATTTGAACTCAGGCCCTCCTGATTTCAGGGCTGGTCCTCCATCCATTGTATCACCTAGCTGCCCCTAGCTAAAAGAAAAAGTCTTTTACAGAAGATAAAATTTTAGCTAACACTGGAAGGAAGCTAGGAAATCCAAAAGATAAAAGTATGGGAGAGAGCCATTGAAAATGCATGGAAGCTTTCTGAATAAGAGGAAGGAATGGAAGTTGTTTTTGCATTCAGATAAGTGAATATAAATTATGCTGAGGTTTAGCATCTGGGAGGATTTGGGAAAACTTCCTGGAAGAGGAAATGGGAGATGGAAATGAAGGCATGGATGAATCATTACCAAGAGCTTGCTTTATCCAAAGCATCATGAGAAGCACTGGGGATACAATCAGAACAATAAAACATTCCCTACTCTCAAGGTGTTCACATTCTAATGGGATCGACAAGTCACATGAAAACTTTCAGCTGAAAAGCAAATGAAAAAGTCCCATGGTCCTTAGGGAGTAGCAGAGAAGCAGATGCTAATGCCTTTTAAATGTCATTTCACTTGATAAAATCACACCAGTTTCTTCTGCTGAATCATTTGATAATGCCAAGGATTTTAGTGACAAAAACTTTCTTTTCTGAGTCTTTGGAAACTGTTGCTATAGCTCCTGGAGAAGGAGCTACCAGGCTGCAGTCAGGCAGTTAACTAACTTTTCAGGATGTGATGACTGAGGGCACTAGGAGGGGAGCTTTGCTGTTCCCAGGACTTAAGGATTCAGAGTCCTGGCCTGTGTCAGTTGGGCTGAGCAGAGATGGTGGTGATATTTTGACTTACTTGGGATAAACTGCCTCCCCTTTTCCCCTGAAATAAGGAGGAAATTCATTTTAAACATGGAGGGTGATGGGAAGGGAAGAAAGTACAGTTTATGAACATGAGGGAATTGTGAGTATGCTATATAGAATAGTTTGGCTGGAGTATAATATGCATGAAGGAGACTCATGGCAGTTAAGCTTGGAAAGATAAAGATTATGAAAAAACTTCAATGCTAGACCCAGAAGTATTTTATCCCTGAGATGATAGGAAGCCACTGAAAGTTTTTGGTAAGGGGAATGCATACTCAGACATGTCTTAGATCATTAACTGCCAACTGGGCATCTTGGTGGAGCTGGGAATGAAGTTCATGAGAAATATTAGGACTGCATATACAATTTGGGAGTCATCTGTGTTGAGATGATACTTGGACTGGGAATTGATGAGAAGGTAAACAAGAGAAGGAATACTGAGAGAGAAAACAAGGTCTGGGACAGTGTCTTGGAAGACACTCAGGCTTAGAGGATGATGAACCAACAAGGAAAACAAAGAAGTGTTGAGATATGTAACAAGGAACATGGAAAGAATAGTGTCATGTAATCCAAGGGAGAAGAGAACAAGCAAGAGGAAAGAGTCATTAGCAATTTCAAAGCTGCAGAGAGAAGAGAGTTAGGAAGTAGTTTGGGTGAAAGTCTTAGAGGTTTTAGTGGAATGCAAAATCCCTTTGAAGGATGAAGGGAATGATCACAACTCACACTTGAATGGCACTTTAAGGCTTTTAAAGTTCTGCCCTCACAAGTCTGGTGGGGTAGTAAGACCAGAGATGTGAATATAATCTTTGATACCATTAATGGAAATATGGGATCCAAAATGATGTGCCTAGAAGTCACAGACTGTCCTTTGCTTCTTTTTTGCTTAGCACAGTACTTGACACATAGTAGGTTCTTAATAAATATCAACTGATTGATTCCTGCTCAGCCACATTTGGGACATTAAGCTCAGTTCTAGATGATGATACATGAATTGCCAGTTAATTTATGGATTATTCATTGGTTTATTGTGATCCAAGAAAAAAAGGGGGAAATCTGAGAAAGGACATGAGGTCCCACTATGTTTTCTATCCATGAATTCATTATGACCAATTTGCAAATAACTTAGAGTTTCAGTTGTGGTACTCCTTGTGGGTAACTAAATGAAATGGGGCCACAAGGATATCTCTTTAAGTTGAGTAGGGGACAGACAAGGTCAGTTTTTTGGATACTTCCTGGGAAAAACCACAATGACAGCAAGTGGGGGACAAAGTGTCAATCACACTTTACTAAGGTTCAAAGAGTCCAGAGGCATATGGTGTGGGATGAGGGGATGGGGAGTTGGAAGGAGGCAGGCAATATGGGGAAGGGAATGGAGCAAGAAAGGTTCAGAGAGAGTCACTTATATAATCCTGGGTTGGAATTGAAAGCACTAAGACTGCATGACCCATAGCAGTTGGAGGATTGATCATGTCTGTATAAATTTGGAGTATTTGCTAGAGAAGGGACCAGTTCAGTTTAATCTCTGCAAGACAGGACTGTGACATCTCTACTTTGACCCAGTATTATGCAAGTTGCATAATATTTCTGATTCAATGAAGGACCTTTCCCATCACCTAAGATATCACAACTGTAGCTTAGGCCTTTTTTTAAGACAGAGACCTCTTGAAGGCCAGGGGGTATGAGGATCACATGCAATAGGGAGCATGCTGGCCCCAGACTCAGGAACATTTGGATTCAAATTCTTCCTCAGATTCTTACTAGTTGTGTGAATCTCAACTTAGGTTTCTGAGTATCAGGCTAAAGAGAGTCTGTTCATGTCAATGAGACACCTTTGAAACGATGGCCAGGGTCATAGGTTTAAAGCTAGAAAGGGCACTGAGAGGAAGCATGGTTCAGTGGGAAAACAGTTGTATTTGAAGTCATATGCCTGGGGATAGAATCCAAGCTTTGTCACTTTACTGGGCAAATCATTTAAACTCTAGAGACTTCCGTGCCCTCCTTAAGATCCTGAGTGTGTTCAAGTAGACACATTTCATGTTGTTCCTAGCTTGAAATCTAGACCCTTCATCTTGTATGTGAGAAAACTGAAGCTCAGAGGAATCGGGGAGCTCGCTAAGGAAGTAAATAGCAGAGTGCAAGTCTGACCATAGGCAAAATCTAGTCTTCTTTCCACTAGACTGTGCTCCTGAAGCACAGATTTCATGTTTTAGAGAATTAAGCCATCATATCTCCACCCATCAAACCCCTCAGGCAAACCCCCACATAATCCCCTAACCTGGCTCTTCACCTTTCATCAGGATGTTGTCTTCTGGTCATCAATGGACAGCGACTGAAGTGGCTGCTCACAAATGGTGGATTTACTCCAACATTAAAGTTTATTCTTTTCCTTAGCTCAGATCATAATAAAATTGGATGCCGCTAATGAGATTTTTGATCTTGATGAAATGCATTTTCTAGCATTATGGCATCTCACTTAAGAAAACCACATGAGCGTTTTCAGCAGGGATGTGTGGTTGTTTTTTTAACTTAACTGGAGCCCCAGTGACTGAATACAGCTTTCATCTAAGATATCCTTTAATAAAAAGAAATGGGGGTGAGGAGAATTGGGGAATTTTCATGATATCCTCGGTCTTCTGGAGATATGCTTTAGTCCCAGGGCAGGGTAACAGGTGAACTTGAACCAGAATCGATTTAAAAAATTTGTGAGTGATCCAGTGGCTGAGATTGGCTCCTTGTAACAGTGATACCTGTAACATTACAATCTGAGCCAATCAACAAACATTTATGAAGCACCTATTATGTGCTTGGAGTAGCTGACACAATAAATATAGTCCCAAGGTTGGAGTCAGGAAGACTCATTTTCCTGAGTTCAAATCTGACCTCAGATACTTACTAGTTGTGTGACCCTGGGCAAGTACTTTAACCTTTTTTTTGCCTCCATTTCTTCATCTGTACAATGAGTTGAAGAAGGAAATGGCAAATCACACCTGTATCATTGCCAAGAAAACCCCAAATGGGGTCACAAAGAATTGGATACTACTGAAAAACTACTCCAAAACTACAACCATATTCTAGGACCTTAGCTTACACAGAGAAATTTCCTACCACATTTAAGAACAAGGAAGTAAGTGAGGAGGAATTGACATTTTAGGAGGAGGAGGAGAAGGAAGAAGATAAAGAAGGGAAGGAGGAAGAAGAGGAAGAGATACAGTGGAAAGAAAGTTGAGTTGAGAGTCAGAAGATTGGGTTTGAACTTTGGCCCTCTCATCCATTTCCTTTGTGATCATATGAAGCTGCTTCCTCTCCCTAGGCTATAGTTTCATCATCTGTAAAATAAAGGGATTGTACTAGATCTACTATAATTCGACAAGCATTTAATAAGTTCCTGTCTTGTGGAAGGCATTTTCTTTCTTTCTTTTTTCTTTTAGTTGAGGCATTTGGGGTTAAGTGACTTGCCCAGGGTCACACAGCCAGGAAGTATTAAGTGTCTAAGACCACATTTGAACTCAGGTCCTCCTGACTTCAGGGCTGGTGCTTTACCATTGCACCACCTAGCTGCCCTTATGATTGGCATTTTCCTAGATAATAATGATAGCTACCTTTGTGCTGTACATTTTACAATACATTTTATAAATATTGACTCATTTTATCTTTATATAATCCTAGAAAGTAGATGCTATTATTATCCTTACTTTATAAGGAGAGGAAACTGAGGCAGAAAGAAGTTAAGTGATTTATCCAAGATAATACAGTTAATATGTGTCTGAGGAGCATGTGAACTCAGGTTTTCCTGACTCAGGTTCAGTGCTATATTTGTACCATTTAATTGTCAATAGTGTATAACAGATAGAATACTAGATTCTAATACAGTTCTACTACTTGCTAGTTTTTACGGTTTACTAATTTTTTGATAATTGACTGAATCTTTTCAAGTCTCAGTTTCACTTCCTGAAAAATGGAGACAAAAATACTAGGACTACCTGCTTTTTTGTGGAATTCAGATGATATAATGTATTTAAAGGATTACATGTCTACTGTTATTATTTTTCAAAAATGAAAAAAGAAATAGTATCTAGCATTCTAATAGATCGTTGGTCTCCATGCATCTCATCAGTAAACATTTTAAAGAACAGTGCTCAGCATACATATATTTATAAATTACATGCATGTACTACCATATTAATATGTACTTTATAGAATGTACAATAGACATTAAAAACAGAGGTAAAGATAATATATATTCCAAATGATTTTATTTATTCAAATGACAAAAAACCTTTTCCCTCTTAATAAGATGTTATTCTTATTAAAAATAATGTCCTTCATGACATCAATGATATTGAATATGTGCTACTATTTTTAAAAATATTAATTTAGCTTCATAATATAGAAACCCAATGGTCTAATTCTAAGTTCAAATTAATTTGATCTTTGGTCTTAATGGATATCATACTTCCAAAAAGATATATAGATCATAATGGAAGAAGAATGTCACTGGCTACAATTCCCTAAATTATAATAATTCTTTTTGAATCTCATCTGCCAATCAAGAAAAGGTTATTGTTGAAATTCAGCTAGTCAATTTCCATGTACTCTGATGTCAATCAGTTGTTCTTACAAACTAATTAGCTGTTGCATTTTTTATAATTTTAACAAATGTGTCAAATACACTGCAATTGGAAGATTTTTTCAAGCAGATTAGAAAATGTTGTTTCTGTATTTTAAAGATGTCTAGATATGAGATTTCTTTAGGTGACACTTACATTGTTTACAGAAGCAAAATCCTATGGTGCTAGAAATATTTCCTGAAATCTAATTTCAAAATGTGTTTTCATAGAATATGAATGTCAAAAAACAGTCATTTCCTCATTATTAAAGCATCACCTTTGCCTTGAAGGGATGAGATAAAATGGATATGTTTTTGGAAAAGGATCTCAGTATACTAATGACATCTTTCTATCACAGAAAAGTTCAGCAGCAAATTTGGGGCATTTACTTTTTTGCTGTATTTAAAGAAAAATGTATGGCTGATCTTTGAATTCAATAACTTTTAAACATTTTGTCTTAAGATAATCAGTGAATTATATGGCATAAAGGGTAGTCAGAGTTTCTCTATAGCCAATCCTGCAAATTTCTAGAAACTAAGATAATTCCCTAGGAAAAGGCATCATAAAATTGAGGTTGTATGGGTTTGGAACAATATAGTATGTGCTTTAAGAGAGCAGAGATGCAGTTAGGTGGTACAATGGATAGAACATCACCCCTGGAATCAGGAATTAAAAAACAGCCTTGGGGGCAGCTAGGTAGCACAGTGAATTGAGTACCAACCCTGAAGTCAGGAGGACCTGAGTTCAAATCCGACCTCAGAAGCTTACCACTTCCTAGCTGTGTGACCCTGGACAAGCCTCTTAACACCCCTCCCCACCCCCGACAAAAAAAAAAAAAAACAGCCTCAGATACTTGACACTTCACTAGCTATGTGATCCTAGACAAGTCACTTAATCTTGATTGCCTCATTAAGAAAAAAAAAGTTAAAATTTTTTTTTAAAGAGAGGAAAGAATTGAAGGAATAAAGGACATGGCCAGAAGCAGCACCAATGGCTAAAGAGATTGGTAAACAGAAGAAACACTATTGAATGGGATTAGAGAACAACTAGGTACCATTGGATGAATCAGTTCATCCTTCTTCTCTGCCAGAATGTCATTACTTGAGATCAGAGTGTGTAAGGATCTATGGTCCTAAGTAGATTGTATTCCACAGACAAAACTAGAACCCTGAAATTCTAGCATGGGAAATTTAAAAAATCCTATACCTCTCCCATACTGTACCCTTAAACTTGAACTTGGGGATCATTTTGAGTTCCCCTGGAAGATGAGTGATGGGAAGGAGTAATGGTACTGCTGAGGTTGTGAGAGCAGATGCTCTCTGCTTCTTTTTCCCTGAAGGAGGAGAAAGATCCATCTCTGAGCTGGTCCAGGAGAAGTGGTCTGTGAATATGTGGACTCTTCTTCTTTCTGGTTGAGAGGTGAACATGATCCTCATGCTCTACCTATTGTTACATCCCATTGCAAGTATTATAAAGATTCTCCTAAAAGCCTTTTAAAAAAATTAAATTAACCACACTGATGACCTCATCTAATGCTTTATCCACCTCTGGGTACAAATTCTTTGCTTTAATGGTTTATCTTTAACCGATGTAATGACTGAATTTCACATATGGTGCTATCTTTGTAACTTCACACTGAAATCCTTTTTAAAAATCTTACTCAAAGTACCTGCTCTATCAGTGGCTGCACAATTTTCCTATAAAACATTACTTTTATTAAATAAGTTATTTACTACTGAGAATAGATCTTCTTGAGTAGATCTTTGGAGACTCATAAAATCATAGTTATTTGTGTGTTTCATTATTAAAACGGTCTTTAGCAAATATCACAAACTGAAATATATTAGGAACATCTGTACTTCCATCTTACTGAATTACAAAACCAACCACTCTTCATAATTTCTTCAAATGTGTATTTCTTTGCATCTTCCATAGTACTTCCTGTGCATCTTCAAACAGTATTTGGTGATAAAGAAATATACCTTTGTTTGCCACCAAATTATTTTGTATTTATCATTCCATTCATTTTCATAAGAGAAAAAAATCCAAGTGTTTTCTCAATGTATGCAGATTTTGTCTTTCATTATTAAGCAAGAAACGTTTTTTAAAAAATATTCTAAATATCTACCATTTAATTTAATATTTTTTTCAAATACTAGATGAGTACTGAGTGATTTCAAAAATTGTGGAAATATTGAGGTTTGAGGTTTGTCTTCATGTCCATGATATTTAGTTTTTTATATCTTGCTAATTATGAAAGCTTTATATCACCATTAATAACTTAAGGCCTAAGACACATGGAGGGTAATGTTCAGTGTTAACAATAGTGGGTGTAAATCCATATTTCAACTAATTTAATTAATAATATTCATTATGGAGGGTCAAATTCTTGTCAAATCTGATTAGTTCATGACTGTTCTTGCCTCATAGTGCAGCTGCTGAAGAGACTGGAAGCACTGGCTCTGCCATTTTCTTGATGATCATTTGTGCACATATTATTAGTATGGTATTCCATTCATGATGTCTTTTCAGTGATCTTTATAAGTCACTTTTCCATTTGATGGGGGTGGTTTAAGTAGAACTAGATGAAATAACCGATAAATCCCCTCTTCTGGGCACAAATAAATGGATGATAAATATCACAATATGATGAAAACAAATGAAGGAACAAGGGTGCCATTGACAACTATCCCTATTTCCTCAGAATGGTTGTCTGATGTAAGGAGTGGCTGAAGTCACCATTATAAGTCTATATGTTAAATACTAGTAAACTTGTTCTTCCTTATTATTTAGATAAAAATAAGTGTAAATAGAAGCTCTGTTTTCTCCTCTGCCTGTCAGTGGAGTCCTTGTCTTCAAGGAGCTTATATTGCAATGGAGGAGATAATATAAAGAAAAGAATAATGACTCTGGAGGGGTACTTGAGTTTGGAGAGTCACAAGGATGGCAAATGGAGCCACAGAGAAGTGCACTGATACAGTCTTTCCAGGAATAATGGCAGAATTTATCTCATGATGGTTCTTGAAGTATATTATGGATGGAGTTCAATAAGTACCATGACAAAGCATCTGGCAAGAAGCTGGCCAGGAAGAGAAGTGAAGAAAGGTGGGAACTAACTGAGGTATAGTGGGACATGTGAGACACTTACCATCCAGGAAAGTGGGGGTTCCAGGGCAGGAGTCTGGGAGTGTAAGGGCTTGAGAGACAAGGCAGAGACTGCAGAGTAATAAAGTAGATTAGAGTAGTAGAAGGAAGAGGAGAAATCCTTTCTTTTGACACTCTGGTAAGTCAAGTCTGATGAATTTCTTGATCTCCTTTCTCTCTGGCTTTAGGACAATTTAATCTCTGAACCTTACTGTATAGCATTAGGAGAGAAAAGGATCCCATCACTGTTCTTGTCTAGTTCATAGAATGATCTCTCTGTGTGTTGCACTTATTATTTCATTTTCTAGTTGGCTCACGTGGGCCAGGCTTATCACCCAACAGGACTGTAAGCTTCCTGAGGCTAAGGGCCATATCTTCTACTTCAGTATTCCCCAAGTTCCTTCAGGATTCCTAAATTGTATTAACTCTTGATTTCTCCAAAGTGTTTGGTTATAAAATAGTACAGATCTGCTTGAGAACAAGTAAATGAAAAATATCTTTGAGCTTTTTTTCTGAGATTGTACAGAGTGGGACAAGGAGCAGTGGTTTTGGGTTCAAATTCTGGTTCTGATACTTCAGTGCTGCCTGCCTATGACCAAGTCACTTTGTTTTACTGAACCCTTTCTCCTTAAAATGGGGTTCCTAATTCTTGGAATAATTATATTTTCTCCCAGAGATAAAATCTCCCAGAGAATTTTTTTGAGGAATGTGCTTCATAAACATGATGTGAGAAAGAGGAAAGGGACTGTTCTTTTGATTGCATTGATATAGGGAAATCTCACAGGAGGAAATTCTCTCCACTTGTGCAGGAGAGCCACTTCTCTGTAGTGTAAGAGTTGATTAGAACATTGGGAATTTAAAGTGACTCAGAGAGGGTCACGTAGCCCATCTGTGTCAGTCTTAATTCTTAAATTCAGCTTTTCTTGGCCAGCATTCTATCCACTGTGCTGGGCTGCTATTCTTGCTTATTTGGGGACAAATTTCCTCCACCTCATAGTTAATGGACATTGACCGATTTCAAACTTATTTGAATTAGTTCAGTCAAATTGATTAATACTCATGACTAGAGAGCCCAAATCTAAATCAAGTCTCCAGTAACTATTCTGTTGGGAACCATGTAACCATTGTGGCTAGTTTTCTCCATTTCCTGCTGCTGTCCACAACTTGATGTGAGACTCACTTTCAGTCAATTGCATTGATGGATCCAATTCAAGGGGCTGGCTAGAGTGTTAGTGTGATGTCTCTTTTTTTTCTGTCCTGTACAAACCTCTAACTTTCACAGCTGGGGCTTTTGAAGTTCCATCTGTAGTTTCAACCTCACCCCAGACTCTAGGCCAGTAGCTCATAGTGAAGTCAGTCTTGCCTTTCAAGATTCTGCCCTGACCAAATTCAGGACAGTGGAGGCACTGTCTGACTAGATAGCAAATGGAAAGGTTGAACTCTATGGTCTTTTGCAGCTTAGGCTTCTGGGTTTAGTCCTGAAAAGACCATTGAGTAAAATTCTTATTTTATTAATGAGGAAACTGAAATTCCTAGTAGTTATGAATTGTACAAAGTCACACAGGGAGAAGTAGCAGAGGGATTTAAATCCAATTTGACACTTTCCCCCCCAAACCATCTTTCTTTCCTCACTAACACATTCTCCTTCCAATGAACTAAGGAAAAATAAAGCCAACCATAAATTAAGTGCTACATACCCCAAAATGTGCCCAGCAGTGAGTTATAGACATAAAATAAGAAGTTACCTCATGTGAAGAGTTTCTATATTAATTGAGGGCAGACAACACATGAGAGGGGAGACCAGGGAGGAGCACTTTGGGGAAGACAATTATGGGTGTAACAAAGTTTAGGATTAACTATTCCATTCCCTAGCAAATTGAGTCCCCTGAACTCATTCTTTTAAACTTTTGAAGTTCACAACTTTTCAGTCTAATTCAATATCTCTTAAGAGTAGGATACCTGTCAGTCAAAGTAGAAAAATAAAGTCTGGAAGCCACTCTCTGCAACACTATTTCTTACACTGATTATAGTCAAGGAAAAAAAGGGGAGGCTCAGCAAGATTCAGTTATTATCTTTTTTTTAAGTATTCTCAGTTCTCACCTAGTAGCCAGTCAAATTGTTCCTCTTCTTCCACATGGTAAGCAGACTGGCTTTTGTTTGTATGTGCTCTGAAGACCCCAGGGAGATTATATTGGCAGAATACCCTTCCTGAACTTATATGGATGGGGCTCATTGGCCAGTCCTCCTTGCACTGGAATGATGACTGGTGCCATAGAGGATAATGGTATATCACTTCCAAGAGCAATGGTAAAGCTGGTATATTATAGATCCAGACCTACAGAGTAGTGGGGATGGGGAGAAGAGGAAAGGGGAGGGATGAAGTATTGTTAGAATTTGCTTGACATAGTGAACCAGGGGAGGTACTCACCCCATTAAGAGAATGGGGTCAGTTCCAAAGTTGAGAGGGTTAAAATTCCAGGATATTTTCAGCATTTTTTAGAGCAGAGAATGAGGCAGTTACTATTGAAGGTAGGGTTTTTTAACCTAAGTTCTATAAATTTATTTTATTATTTTTTTAAAATTTTGATAACTAGTTTGTGACATTGTTCTCACCTGGTTCTCCTACCTGTCTGCCTGATCTTTTGGTTTCTTCTGGATTTTCATCCAGATCATACCTACTAAATGAAAGTGTCTCCTGAAGGGGGATGGTATACTCTTTCCTGGGTCCTCTTTTCTCTCTTTAAACTAAATTATTTGGTGATCTTCTCAACTTCCATGAATTCAATTGTTATGTCTATGAAATAATTTCTAGATTTATTTATATATCCCCAAGTTCCTCCTTGACTTCCAATCTAGCAGCAGCTATCTATTGGACATTTCAAAATGGATCTCCTATAGATGCTTTAAATTCATTATGTCCAAAATGGAACTCATTATCTTCCCTCCCACATACTCTCCTATTCCTACTTCTCTTCTTCTTGTCACTACCATTGTTCTTCCAGTCACACAGGATTGCAACATAGATGTCATCCTGGGCTTCTCACTTGCCTCTTTGCATGAGCTTACTTTTTATACATAGTTCTGATCATGTTAAACCTCTTCTCACAAATTTTAGAGGTACTCAATTGCCACAACTGAGTAGCTTTTATCTGGTAATTGAGGAGTTATGTATAGTCTGACGTGTCACCATATCATTCTAGCCCAATGTCTACTAAACTTTTATAAGCACTCAAGGCTCTAGCCAATCTACCCTGCTTTCTACACAACAAATATAAGCTATACTGTTTCAACTCTAGATTTTTGACTAAGATATTCCCTGGGCTTGTAATGGCCTCTCTTCTCTTCTTTACCAATGAAATGTTTACAACCCCTTTAAAGCCCAGCTCAAGTGCTTACTTCTCCAGAAAATCTTCCCTGATTCCTTAAGTCAGTAATAATCTTTATTCTTAAAGCTCATGAGCTGTTTTGTTTTCTATCATTAATGAATTTCCCATCAATAATTTGTGTTATTGTTATCGGTATTATATGTGACAAACTCTTCAAGACTGAGCTCTGTAAAGGCAGTAATTCCATCTTGCCTGAGTTGAGTATCTCTACCAAGCCTAGCAGAGTGCTCTGAATACTGTGGCCATTTAATATATATTTGTTGAGTGAATTAATGAATGTAATGCTTTTCCTTTAAGGTGGGAAGATTTAAGTCCCTTGTGTCCGTTAACCCATTTCTCTTTAGACCTTGTGTTTTACTCACAAATTTCTTTTGCATCTTGGTCAGAAATAGATCCACTTAAGTTATGAAGAAGACTTTCCTATAAAACAGTTTTACAGCTCAGATGGAAAAGATTTAAAGAGAAAAACCAGGACAGATGCTGTTCCTTTACTTATTACAAAATGCAATAACTTAGGGATGACAGGTAAAGGTATATAAAATTTATATTTGACTAAAGTGAGAGATTTATTCCTTATCTAGAAATAACACTGGTCTGGGCATCAGGAGATAGTGGTCATGACCTTGACTGCCACTTAATACATGAGGGACCTTGGCTGAAACATTTGATTTGTGTGTGTCTCGGTTTCCTCATCTGTAAAAAGAGGAGATTGTACAAAATGACTTTGAAGTTCTCTTCCAACTCTAAATCTGCAATTCTTTGATCTTGAGAGGTGATTTTTAATGAGATGATATTTTTATATTATATTGTTGTTGTTCATTCATTTTTCAGTTGTGTCCAACTCTCCATGACCCCCTTTGGGGTTTTCTTGGCAAAGACACTGGAGGGGTTTGCCATTTCCTTCTCTAGCTCATTTTACAGATGAGGAAGCTGAGGCAAATAGAATTAATTGAATCGTCTAGAGTTATTCAGCTATTAAATATCTGAGGCCATATTTGAATTCAGGAAGATATCTTTCCTGACTCCAGGCCCATAACTTTATCCAATGAAGCAAAAATTTGCCAAACATTTTGAGTTCATCATTTTATTTGAGCTTCCTAACAAACAATTGAGATAGGTACTGTAGGAAAGTTGCGACTTGCAAAGAGTGAACAAAGATTTGGTCCAAGATATCAAGATAGTTGGGGTAGGTTTCCTATGACAACTGCCCTCCTCTCTCCTTCCCATGAGATCCTCTGCAAGCAAAGGATACAAACACTACCCTCCCCCAGCGTTTCACTATCACTCCCAGGTTCCTCTTACCATGAGGCTCCTTTCTGGGTCTGTGGTCCTTTTCAGCACTTCTGGAGTAAAGAATGAGGTAGCTTAAGGGATGGCCCACTTTCTCCTGAATACTACACAGTCCAAACACATCATTTTAAGTATGTGGAAACTAAAGAGCAGCAGCCCAGATGTGAACACAATTCTCAGATCCCAAGGACAGCATTCTATTTCCTGTGCTATATTGTCTTTTCAGTGGAAATTTGGTTTGGTAATTTAAATATTATGAAAAACTTGACAGGACATCTAGTTCAATTCCATCCTTTTATTTATTTATTTATTGATATCTGAAAATCAGCATGTTTTAAAAATTAAATTTTTTTATGAGCAAAAATGGATCTTTTCTCTTTTCTACTCACCTCCTACTGGAAAAAAAACAAAAGTAGAAAGCTAATTTTTGTAATAATTGTTCTAGTCAAAACCCCTTTTCCATGTCCAAAAACATGTCCTAATCTTTGCTCTGAGTCTGTATCCTCCATATCAGGTGGAGGGCAGCATGCTTCCTTATTAGTCCTCTGGAGTCATGATTATTTCATTCATCAGCATTTGTAAGTCTTTCAAAACCATTTGTCTTTAGTGTTGTTATTGTATAAATTGGTCTTTTCTTTCAGCTTACTTTGCTTATGAAAGAGATCTATAATCATTCAAAAGTGTTTGGCCTAACTATCCAAACAGGATATAACAAATGGATGAAGGATGCCTTTTGTCCAGAGAATGACTACAGTACAATAAATGGAGCTCTAACCTAGAGTAAAGACTATTTGAGTGTGAATCCTGGCTCAGATAGTACCTGTATGATCTTGGACAAATCAATTAACCTCTCTCAGCCTCAGTTTCTTCATCTGTAAAATGAAGAAATTTGACTAGATGGTTTTTAATTTTAATTCTCTTGAATTATACAAGTGCTAGGTATTGGTTCTCCCTTCCCTTTTGAAATCTAAGTCTCATGAGTTAAAAATGAGTATTGGTCAAAGGACCATAGAACTTACTGATGTCAGGAGAACTCAATGAGGGGCATTAGCATATTGGAAAGACTTTCTATCCTGAATTTACAGAGGAAGACATAGATAAGAGTCATCAAGATTGGACAAACATAGATAGGCCAGGATCTGTATTACTGGAGGGAACATTCTAATCAGTGAGTTCCCATTCTAATTGGGCAGACAACACACAGGGAAGGTTTCAAGTCAGATGAAAAGGTCCCATGATCCTCAGGGGGCAGCAACAAAACAGATGGTAATAGTTCTTATTTAATATTGCTTCCACTGATAAAATCATATCAATTTCCATTAAATCATTTGAAAATGACAAAAGCTTCAGTGGCAAGAACTTCCTCATCTGAATCTTCAATAGCCATGGATGTAGCACTTGTAGAAGTAGTTGTTTGGTTACATCTCCATAGAGGCTCTTTCCCTGGATGAGGGCTGGTGGCACTGGGCTGGAAACATTGCCATTTCCAATGCTCTTCAATGAAGTGTTCAGGAGAGTGACATATCTGAGTTTAAGGATAATCATTATGAATGTGTAGAAATAAATACAAGAAAAAATACAAATAGTAAAAGCCTGGTGCTGCAGATGATACTTGCTTTGAGATTTGAAAAATTCAAAGAGATTCAAAAACATAGTAGTCAGATGAGTAGGTATTTCAGGTTTGTGAAAAGCACAAATTGGGGAGGTTCCTGAGAAGCCCCGGTTTTTATATTTCCCTTATGCAAGACAGTACATTCTCACCTATCCCTTATGGCTGCATCTCCCTACCCCCCAAAAATTAATTGGCTGTTATCTCTGGGCTCTATGAAAAGTTTTTTTTAAAGGTTTACTTGATTGACTTGTATTCCATTTGTCCAATCCATTCCCTAATTTCTATGGATGGAGTGAGGTGATTTAGAAAGACTTCAAAAAGAATTGATTTCTTAAGATCTGAGGGATCATTGGCAAAAGGGATGATGCTTTCACTGACCATTAGTTAGAGGTGGAAAAAAATCCCAAGACAAAGACATGATTTGAGAGAGAAGAAGCATTTCTCTATCTGCAGCTGACTGGAGAAGATTAAAAGTATAGGTCTTTTGATTCACAGAAACTTGTTCATAGGGCTGAGTAATAAGAAGGGCAGGTCATCTAGTTTCTGTTGTGTGTTTTCTCCACATCCAAATGCTGAATGTTGTTAGCCGTAATTATTATTTCTTTTAAGCCTATGATTTTCTAGCAAAAAACTCCCATTAATAAGCATTTATAAAATGCCCATTCCATTCCAAGCACTGTGTGGAGAGCTGCAGACATAGAGACACAAAAAGGAATTCACATGTAAATAACCACAAGGCAAGATATGTAGAGAGTAGATGCTTGCCAATCTCACAGGAGAAGGCTCCAGATCCCCTGGGGGACCAATAAAAGCTTCATGCTAAAGGAAGATTTGAGCTGAGTTTTGAAGGAAGCCAGGAAAACTGAGAAATAGAGGTGAAAGAGGAGCATGTACCAGTTGTGGGGAATAGCTGGGAGTGGGTATATCCAGGAAAGACAGTGCTCCTAGAGGAAGGATAATGACCAGTGTATGGCAAGCAGCAGGTATGCAGTTGTAGCTAGATTATGGAGCGCTTGGAGGTAAGCAAGTATAAGAAGAAAGATTAGAATGGAGTGCCTGTGTGTTTCTGTGTGTTGTGATCGAAAAACAGATGACAAATGGGGTAGAAGGAGGAGGGAAAAGGAAGGATGAGATGAGGAGATGACAAATGTAGACAAATGTTTGAGATTATATTGAAATATTAGTTCCTTAAGGTCAGGGATTGCCTCATTGCTGTCCCAGTATTCAGCCAAGTGTTTGACACATAGTAGGAATTTCACAAATATTTCTTGATTGATTTCTTTATTTCTTGGTAGACTGAAATTAGATCAGGCTAAGAAGCATATATTAATTCTGTTGGTAAAGAGGAGCCATTGAAGATTTTTGTGAGAGGGTATGACCAGTGTTTGGGAGTGGGGAACTTCTAAAGTCTGCTTTTTAACTCCTGCCCCTAGGCAGACTGAGGATTTTATGTAATAATATAGGCATATTACAAAATTTAGAAGCTGTGAGGTGTACTCTTTCTGTTTTCCATCTTTGTCATCGTTATTCTTCCCCAGGGATGTGTTTTTATTTCAGCACTTTCCTGCAGTGGCTACTTCCCACAAATTCTATGTTTCCAAGTCATGGCTAACAGACTGTTAATATTTATTGACAAAGGAAGGTCAACAATCAACATTAATGAAAGAAAGTCTATTAAGTAGGTTAAAGAAAATATATTTTCTGGAAAGATGTCCTTTTGGGAAAAATGTGCTTTTAAATGAGCTCAGGAAGGAGGTAGAGCCATCCCTAGAGTATGAAAAATGAAGAACATTACTGTCATTTCAAAGCCTGGCTCTGTAAAATGTGTGACCTTGGCAAATATTTTTTTTGTCTGAACTTCAATTTCCATATCTATAAAATGAAGGAATGGCTAGATGATCTCTTAGATCTTTTCCAAGTCTAGCCTTCTGTAATTTATGTAGTATTTGGTTCATTTGGCAAAGTAGATAGTGGGTTGTAATTGGAATCTGAAAGACCAAGGTTCAAAACTTTCCTCTGATATGTACTTTCTGGGCATGGGCAAGTTGTTAAACTTCTCAGTACTCTTCATTGCTCTTGAAAACTGTAAGTTGATAGACAATATATTAAAATGGAGACTAGTAAGTGATTCCGATCCTGTGAACACAGATGTACTTAAAGGGCTCTTTTCAATTTTCCTCTTATTCCTAATTTCTGTAGCTTCTTAGATAAAGGAATAGAGGAAGAAAAGGAGTGGGGAGAGGCCTAGCCAGTAAGTGGTAGCTTATGTGGTATAATTTGAGGTAAAATTTTGTGTAAAATTACATATTATATATTCATATATGCATATGTATATATACATATATAATATATACAATACACACACACACATATATATATATATATAAATACATATACATATGCAAATATATTGTATACATACAATATACCAAATCTCATATATATATGTATATATGTAGGCAAAAGACACCTCAAAATATTAAACATATTTCCTAGCTGTGTGACCCTGGGCAAGTTACTTAAGCCCAATTGCCTCAGCCAAATATATATATATATATATATTTAATCCATTACCTATCATTTTAACTATCTTAGCTTTATTGTTATGAACTTTAAATCTTTTTTTTTCTACATAAAAGGGTTTTTTTTAAATGACCCGGTGGAGGTTAAATATTGTCAGATAATGCCTTAATTAATTTTGAACACATTAAAGAACAATTAACACAGAACCTTGTACAAGGGTGATACTTAGTAAATCGTATTAATTGACAGGGTTTGGTTAAAAGCCAAGCTAAGAGCAAAGGGATAAGAATGGAGAACCATATGATAGAGAAGGAATATGAAAAATATAAGGGGTGTGGAAAAGGATTAAATAAAAAGAAGAACTAAGAGTGTAAGGACTTTAGAATGAAATTTCTTCTCTAATAGGAAGGGAAAAGAAGGGACCAAAAAAGAGAAGAAGGGAGAAAAGAGAAATTTTAATGTACTGGGAACAAAGTTGAATTTGAAACCAGTGGATTTGGGCTCAACTCAGACGCTGTCATGTTGCAACCAAAATGATCTTAAAGAATTCCATTTCTCTTTCTGAGACTTGATTTCCTCCTTTGTAAAATGAGAAGATTCAACTAGATAGCTTTAAAGTCCCTTCCACTCAAAATCCTATGATACTATTTTCATAGTGTTGATGGATTCAATTCAGAAGTGCTGCAACTAAAAGTGAAAGATTTTGGGTGTGGTAAGCAGCTTAAAAAATCCTGCAGATAGAAATGAGATCACAGTCTCTTTAAAACCCTTCCTTCTCACAAAAAATTAAGAAATGAGGCAGAGATGGTGAACATTAATGATCTAGGGGTCCATGATACAAATGGAATAGGGATTTCTATTCATTATTTTTGTTTGCCAAGAAAGGATTTATCTTTAATTTAGATAAATTTATCTCATGGCTTGAACCTATGGTATCCAGTGCAATTAAGCTTTGAAAGATATTTTAACAATATGAAACAGAAAATTAAACAAGCAATTCCTATGCAAAAAACCTTTGTATTTAAATTAGTTCCTGTTCTTTTTATGACATCACTATTGGCTAAAAACTAAGAAAGTTGCACATAAAAATAGCTTGCTTTGTCTACATGTCAAACCATTTTGACCAATTCCTCTCAACCTCCAAGAGAATAATTATTTGTATCTATTTATTCGTCATTCTATAGACAGTCTTTATTTTCTACTTTTAAGGTGGTTCTGAGAATAGTAGTGTGATACAGCATGGTGAATGCTCACTCTGGAATCAGAGGACACCACATTTGTGGCATTTTTTCAAGCTACCTGTTAGTTGTGTGACCTTGGGTGAATAATTTCACCTTTATTTTCCCACTTCATTTGTAAAATAGTAGTTGGGTTCGGTAGGGTTTAGCTCTAAAGTCCTTTAAGATCTTATCATCTCATTATTGAGTCTATATCAACAGCTTTCATAAATTTTTTTCATGAAATTGAACTTTTATATAAATGTCATTTAAAAAGTATTTTAATTAGGGACAAATAATATTGGAAAATAATTCAATCCAATTTAATAGGCATTTATTGAGTGCCTGTTTATGTGCCAGATAAGAGACAAGTATTGCAGAGAGCTATAGTCAAAGCCATGAAGCCATGAGGTCAATTACCACCTCTGATAAATGCTGATTGTATGACCCTAGGCAAATCATTGAATGATTTAGTGCTCTGGGCAACCCTCAGATATGAGTTACAGAGAAAGTATGGATCTGCATAAATAGAGTGATTGCCATTATTTTAATTTCCCTACAGCAATAAATTTGCAAGTTCAGATCCTATCCCTGTGTACCACACATTCTGGTAATCTTCGAGGCAGAAGTGTCAAACTTTCAGCCACTTGCAAAATCCCCACTGTGGCCTGTTCCAGATTCAAATCTAATTGGGAACTGTTTAACAGAATAAATAACAACACATAAAATATAAATAATGTTAATTTGTGGTTTTCCAAGTTAATATGCAGCCTCCAGGAATCTTTTCTATTTGAGTTTGATACCACTGCTCTGGGGATACCCACAGAAGTCTTATTTATTCTAAAGGAACATATTAGTTGAAATCAGGACCATATAGTATATATAGTATAAACCTTTGTGTCAGGATTGAAATGGCTGCAATAAATAAGAACATTTAGATTTGAAATATTTGGACCACAAGTCTCTTATTGTTTATTGTATGCTGGCTGCCATTTGAACAATGTCAATGATTTGAACTATAAGCATTCTCCTCCTTAAAAATGATGACTGGGAAAACAATATTATAGATGGAAGGGCATAGAAGCAATTTGTAAATAAAAAATATGTTCCTAGAGTGGGACAGAAGAAGGAATATTGGGGTGAGGATTTAGGAACTGGTGGAGTGTTAGAAGACTTATTTGAGAGATGGCTGAGAAAGAGGAGCTGTCCATGGTGGGATAGTGTCCATGGTGGGATGGTAGACACACTGGAATACTTGATAGTAAGTGAGGAAAAAAGTGATGGGGTATAAGTGAGATGAATCCTGGAATAGGGTGCACTAGTTGAATCTGATTTTGTTTGATCTGGACTAACTGGCAGGTCAAATATGGTGTGTGTGTGTGTGTGTGTGTGTGTGTGTGTGTGTGTGTGTGTGTGTAAATGGGTGGGTTGACTTTAGAAAGATACTCTTCTTATATTAATAAGCATCCATTAAATGCCTGCCCTGCAAGCACTGTGTTGGGAATATAAACATAAAAAGAAATGTTCCCTTCTCACAAAGAGCTTACATTCTTTTGGAAGAAAATAAAACACATATATATTAGCAAACACAAAATATTTAGAAATTAAATTGCCACATATGGCTCAAGTCTAATGTGAAGGGTATTTTACTAAACTTAAAAGAGGATTTAGAGGATATAATGAAAGTGTTTGGGAAGAGTAAGACTAAAAATATCCACTGAGTGGGACTGATATGGATGGGTAAATTGGAGCAGAGAATGATGATTAGGAAAAGGGGTTTCTAAACTTATTAACTTACAATAACAATCTATTAATATCTAGAATTGATAGAGGGTGTTCCAAAAGTATTGGTTAAGTTTTATAATCTATTAAATCTTAGATGATGAAACTTATAATAACAAAGATTTATAATAAATCAATAGATAAATAGATAAGCAAATAAATAAAGCTAAATGTAGCTTTAAGCTGAGCATCAAAGCTTTAAAGTGCACTAAGACTTTTGGGACATTTTGTACACCACTTCAGATTTGCAAAGCGTTTTGCCTACATTGTCATTTTTGAACTTTGCAACAACTTTAGGAGGCAGGTACCATTATTGTTATCATTTTACAGATGAGCAAACTGAAATCACAGTAAATGACAAGTCTAGGATCAATCAGATAGAGAATATCCACACAAGATTCAAAACCATGTTATACTAACTCTAAGTCTAATATCCTATCCACTACATAAATTCCCCTTCTGATTAAATTATTTTTAAGTGTGTTGGGGTAGTATTCGGGGGAGATAAAATACCTATATAAGTAATAAATGGTTCCTATCAAGTCCACCTTTGTGGGTAAAAAGGATAAATTATTTTATCAGCTATCAATATCAATCTTCCAAATTTCCTCATCAAAGAGTTTATATTATAGTAATTTTCCATGAATGTTTCAGTTCCATTTGGTGAAGAGATGTATTGAGATGTGTCATCAAAATTGCTTCCAGCTATGGGACTAAAGTACTTTCTTTAACTACTGTTCTCAAGAATGAAATTAATCTTCAATAGAACAATAAGTTTATACCACATGTGAGGAACTGAGGCTCACGGTACCTCAGCAAGACTAAAAAATAATAAATAAAAAACCAAACCATCAATATCATCATTGAGACATGTTTTTCATTGATCTGTTTTATGAATCTTCAGTGAGTCTACATTCTTCCTGGGCATCTTGAAACCTGGTAGCAACTGGAGTCAGATTAAGTGAGTTATACCCTAAACTATGGATGGATGTATACATGTATATTGATGGGAGTTGCCTAGTCACCTTTGATCACAAAGATAGTACAACTATTTCATACTCTAACTCCAAGATCTTTTTTCTGACCCTTTACAATATAGGAGTTGGCCAAGTCCTGCTGGGGGAGTTCATCCATCTTTCCTGTTCTTCTGTTGGTTTTCTATTATTCTTTCTTGGTACAGAATAGAACACCCTTTATATGTATAATGGAGCTTTTTTTGACAACTTCATCTATATAGAGATTCTTCCATGAAGAAATGATTTATTATAATGGTTTCTAGGTTGTTAGAGCTAGAATTGAACACATAGTTTTGATCTACTGTGTTGCTTGCTCTATGAAGAGAATTCTTCCCCCTAAATAGCTGGAAACTTTGCTGACAGCAAGACATGACTTATCTAGATTTCCTTTTGCCTGGCTGTTTATCCATGAAAAGGAGAGGAAAAAAAATTTGGAGGGTGCCCATTTCCACTTCCTTTACCTTTCCAGATTCTTTTCTATACTTTTGCACTAGAAAATAAAATGGGAACTTATATCATTGCTAGAGTACTATATTCTATGCCTTCTGGCACAGCTGAGGAGTTAGAGAGCATACAAAAAATAAGGTAGAGAGAATACAAAGGAAAGCACTATGGAGAGAGGACAGGAGACCTTTTCATGGTGAAAAAACTGGAATGGTTGGTCTGGTAAAATCTTGGGAGGTAGGGATGTGAGAACTACTTTAGACATTTGAAAGGATGACAAGAGGAAATTTTAGTTTTATCTTATTGGTCACAGAGTGTGGAACTAAAATTGAAATTGGAAAGAGACAAATTGAAGCTTGATTCTACTGGGGATGAGGAGGGAAATCACCAAATCAAATTTCCCAGGAATTAGAATTGTATAGATATATTCCAATGGAAGACGCTATATTTACACAGAATCTCAGCATTAGAAGGCACCTCTTCATCTATTTAGTCTAAATGAAACCTAAAAAAGATTTCCAATTATAACAAGTGTTCATACAGTCTCTTCCTGAAGAGGAGATGACTTGATCTGAACATTGTGGACTTGGGCCCAAGAAAGACTTAATTCCCGGATACTAATTTGAAATGTTTTACATTCAGTAATTCCTTTCCTCTTAGAGAATGTCATCAGATTTCCCCTTTATGTTAATAAAGCAGTTAGGGGAGCCCCATTTCTCTTTCTGCTGGTCTACTAACTATTCCCTGATCATGGGCCTACATTTTTATGTTTTTGTACCTTTGAACATATAATCTTCATGCCTGGAATGGATTTCCCACTCACTTGTACTTGGTAGAATTTCTAATAGTCATCAAAGCACAGGTCAAGTGATATACATTTTTAAATTAGTCTTGATCCTTCCTCCATTTATTATCCCTTTTGAAATATTTTTGAACTGGCCATTGAGATTATGGGAAGAAAGGAATTCTCCTCCTGCCACTATATATCCAGTTCCAACTTTTATTAGCTGTTAACTTAATGAACCACCAAAAATTGGGGTGTCAAGGATGTAGCATCCTTGGGCTTTGTAATGTTTCGCCAAGTGGAACCTCCCAAAATAATCTCATAGAGAAAGAAGTATTTAATAGGGATCATCCAAACACAATTGATCAGGGAATTCTGAGCTCAATAATGAATGTATTAATTCAGTGTAAGCTAAACTACCATGCCCCATTCCTCACCAGGGGAAACATTAGTCTGACAACATACTAATCTATGAATAATGATGCCGAAACAATAAAACAGAGGCCTTAGCAATAATTTCAAGCTTATAAATTATATAGTTATCTCTATGCAAGACATGAGGACCATGAAATATACCCCCTTTAACTTGGAGCCCTGGCTCTGGATTAAATGTCTTGGATTTTATTTTGAGGTAGCCAACCTCTAAGGGGGAAGGGGAATGGGTTTTCCAGATACTCTCAGACAAATTTTACCCTGATATGGCATTATTTCAGGAAAATAACCTTAAAGTTTAGATTTGGCTTACATTGAGGGGCTCCCTTAAAAAAGTTAACAGTCAGATTCTAGAAAGGGATGATGTGTTCAAAAGAAGCATCAAATATATGATAGTTATTTATTGTTTATACCACAAAAGAAATACTTACAATACCAGACTCAAGAAAAGTTATACTGATCAGAACATAATCACCAAGTAAAAATTCATAGCTCCTAGGATATTATCCCCCAATTCAAGGAGCATGGACATTTGTGGTATTGATGGATAGATAGATTACATTTTCACCTTAGTTTATCCACTTCACTCAACTCACTCAAAGTTCAGAATTTCTGGTGAGCTAAGTGTACATGAAGCAGTATATAGTAGTAGCAAAGGCTTCCACATCCAGACCTCTCAATGACTATGGACCTCTTGAATTCACATGGTCATCTTCAGAACTAGAAACATTCATCTTTTGATCACTGTTCAGTTACCTATTCTTAGAGAAAGAAATACAAAGTCAGCTAGAACCTTGAGATCCAGTTTCAGATTCACCTATAGAAAGCTCTTCCTCACACATGCTTGGAGCTACTACTGCTACTGCTACAGAGGAGTAAAAAGGAAGATTTCCTCCTTACTAGAGATCAAAGGGAGAATTTACAGAAACCCAAGTCTCATGTTAAAAAAAAGTGGAAGAATTTATGACATGGGAAGAGTTTCTGAGAGTGGAAATTGTTTATCCTTTTCAGATTATTGAATGGGTGACTTTTCCTGTGTCAGATACCAATTCTCTTTGTCCTTCAGACCATCAGCAAGCCCAAAGCTTCAACCCAAAATCTTTGATTATGTATGCCATTTAACAAGATGCAGGGCACATGTTCATTCCTATCCATGGATTCATCTGATAATGATAATGATAATCCTTCAATCCTGGAGTTTGTTATTTCTGCTTTTTGTTTCTTTTTCTAAGTACAGGCAGCTGTTCCTAACCTTGAAAGCTACCTTGTGAATTCAAGAGGTCTGGAGTCATGAAGAGGTCAAGGTAAGGGAAGTGTTTTTTGTAGCTACATCCTTCCCAAAGATAATCACTGATGTGGCAGCTAGGTGGTGCAGTGGATAGAGCACTAGTCCTGAAGTCAGGAGGACCTTAGTTCAAATCTGTCTCAGACACTTAACACTTCCTAGTTGTGTGCTCCTGGGCAAGTCACTTAATCCCAATTGCCTCAGCAAAAAAAAATGATAATCACTGGTAGAAACCTAATGGGGGCAGAAGCAAGTTATTCTACTGCCGTCTTCCCTTTCAAACAGTTAAAAGTGGCTGCCATCCAAGACATCACCAAGAATAGATAGGAGATAAATATACAGCTAAATAATCAATCAAAAAACAATTTTAAGTTCCTAGGCACTAAGTTAGGTGCTGGGAACATAAAAACAAAATGAAATAATTTCTCTTCCAAAAGAATGTTCTATTGACTTTTCAGATACAAAGCATTAAATATGACATTCTCATTTCCAAAATCCTTGAGAAGCTGGGGACATTTCATGACTCTTTTCTCACTGGTGGGTTGGTCCTACTCATTACATTACTAGGTGTGGGAGGAACTATAATATGCATATATATATCCATGCATATATACATATATGTATACAAACACATATCTTATAATATGCTTTTTATATTTTCTATTTATTTATCAGTGCTCATGGAATGGAAACCATTCAAATGTAAGCTCTTTGAAAAAAAGGATTACTCTGTTTTATATCCACTCAGTGCTTTGAAGATAGTATTTGATAATTTTTTTTGAACTGAATTGAAATAGAAATCCTGCCTCTGCCACTTAAGTGTGTAGTCTTGAGCAAGTCATTTTACTTCTCAGAGACTCAGTTTGCTCATCTGTAAAATATGAGTTTTGGACTAGCTGGCTTCTCGGGTTCCTTCTAGTTGTAATTCTATAATCTGGTGATTTTATGGAAGGAGTTTAATCACTCCTCTTCCATTTCATCTTCTGCTCCCTAGTGTCAGAATTATGGGAATGAAAGTGAAAAGCTTTTATACACAGAAGAATATGAAAAACAACATCTCCCCCACAAAACTCTCTAGCAAAGTCCTACAATAACTTCTTGATATAGCACATCATAAAGAAAATCTCTCGTGGTAGAGGGTAGTAAAAATGTTTAATGGTCAAAGTTGGGGGGTGTCTGCGTCATTTACAGGTAGACCCACTACTTGGAAGGCTCCAAACTAGCCATGCTTTCTTGCACTCATAAAATTGTTGAAGCCATTGAGCATTCTGCGCTGGTATTTCAGATTCAGGGATTTATAATCCCTGTATATGAATTGGCATTTAAAGTTGCTGCAGATGTGCTTGTAATTTATGGTATGAATTTGTTCGGATGAGATTGGCTAAGAACAGCAGTTGTGGGGCCTGGAAACTAACAGAGGTGGTAAACAAAAGTGTGGGGATGAGTGGCAGTATTTCTCCCTTTGGGAAGAATGGCTAGTGGCATGCCACAGGGGACAATTTTAGGTTTTTTCTTAGTTAACATCTTTATTAATAATCTTTGGATGGAATTAAACAGCTTGTAAATGAACTAGACAGAATTGGGAAGAGTGAGTGAGAATGAGAGAAAGAGAAAGACACACACAGAGAGAAATAGAGAGAAATGAGAGAGAAAGAGAGGGAGAAAGAGAAAGACAGAAAGACAGAGAGGCAGAGACAGATCAAATTGGAATTTTGTTGGTTTTGAATCAAAGCACATGGACATTCTGTTGATCAACAATTCTCTGAAGAACCCGAGGGGAGGTGGGAATGAAGGAGCGTGAGATGGATAAAAAGTGCAAATTATTATAAAAGATATTTTTATGATATTTCCATTAAAAGCATGTCCTCAAAACCTTGGGAGTACATTGGTCTAATATGATTAACAAGGGCAAAACATCATCTTCTGTTAAAATTTTTCTTCCCGTCTTTCTTTTATCTTTTAGAAATGTCACAACTGTTTCAGGCTCAAAATCCATGGAGTCTGGGCAGCTAATTGGTGTAGTGGATAGAGCACCAGCCCTGAAGCCAGGAGACATTTAACTCAGACACTTAACACTTCCTGGCTGTGTGACCCTAGGTAAGTCAATTAAACCCAATTGCCTCAGAAAAAAAATCCATGGAGTCATCCAAAATTCACCCCTATTTGGGCAGCTAGGTCATACAGCAGATAGAATGCTGTACCAGTAGTCAGGAAAATCTGAGTTCAAATCTGAACTCATTACATCGAATGTGAGTCCCTAGGTAAATCATTAAACCTTCTTTGCTTGAGTTTCCTCTTCTGTATAATTAGCTATAGAAGGGAATGGCAAACCAAGAAAGTGCCAAATGGGATCACAGTCAGACTCAACTGAAATGATTGAACAATAGCAGTAAGAACAGCAGCAGCAGCAACAAATTTGAAATTTTCTTGAAGGCAGGGACTGTTTGGTATCTAAATGTTTCATGTCCTGCAGTTCCTAACACAATGCTCTTAATAAATTGGTACTTATTAAGTGTTTATTGTATTTGTATCCTATGCCTTTTCACAAATTGATAGTTTTTCAATATTAATCTTATTTTCAATCTCCTTATTTCCTTATGAGAATAATCTATTACTGAATTGAGGGAATCCCTGATGAAAACCTAAGTCACATATTATTGAATACACATTAATCATTCTTCATCCATTCAGTTCTTCCTGTGTGGATTTTCAGGCCAAATTCTCTTAAGCAATTGTAAATCCCACTCAAAAATCCCACCAAAAATAAAAAAACCCCACAGACTTTCACAAAAGATACTTCCCAGCAGACCATTCATCCAATTGACTGAAAGGTTCAGAAAACATAGAAGTCATCTTTCTTCTTAGTTTATTGGCTATAAAAAAGTCTTTGAGCTTTTAATAAATAAAAAGAAAAAAAGAAAAATATGCAGAAATTACTTAAAATAGAAATTTTATTATTATAGTTTATGAAGTTATCAAGGGATCTCATAACCCCAAACTACTGAACTGAATTGAATTTACAAAATAAATAAATAAAAAAAATAAAAAAATAAAAAAAGTCTTTGACCTTGCTGATCAAAATATATCACAAACTCTTCCCAGTAGGTGTCTTCCATATCTATGTTAAGATCATATACATTGTATATGACAGATGTATCATTCTTTGATAGATGTACCATGAGGTATAACTGTTCAATGACTTCCTAATTGTTGTCAGCATAGCTTCTGACACATTGTAGGTACTTCATAACTACTAGTTTGCTGATCTGACTGATTTGAAATATCAAGAATGCAGTATAGACTCATCAAAAACATTTTTTACCAGTGTATCATCTAAATTTTCCCAGAGATAGTAAAGCCTTTTATACATGTGTTATTTTGCTGATTTTTCCCCATGCAGTTTTTGAGTGGGATTCACAATCATTTAAGAGAATTTGGCCTGACAATCCACACAGGAAGGACTGAATGGATGAAGAATGATTAATGTGTATCCTATAATATGTGACTTAGAAAACACTGCAGATGAATAATGAGCTGGAATTAGAATGTTGGAGTTCAAATGAATGGCATACAGGAAATGAATGAGAGAGAAAAGCTATGGTTATGGAGTAAGAATGAAGAATAATAAATGGGCAATGCAGGAGCTATGCTCAATATTTAACATTCACAAAACTAGAAGGAGAAGGCCATCACAGGGTGAGTTTTATGCTTTTTTGGAAAACTTATGGCATAGCTTAGAAAGTGTACAAGATGAGCTGCATTTCACTTCTAGTTTCAGTAAGAGAAAGTTTTTTTTGGAGAAGAACTTGTGCTAAATAGAACAAAAAGAAAATTACATAGGTAACTTTTGGGTTTTGGATTAGTGAAGTAGGTCAGAACTTGAATTTGAATAAGAAAATTAGTGAAATTTAGGAGAAATTGGGAATATTTTTAAGAAGAAAAATTTCTAGACCTAAATACCAGTCTAGATGATGCTTCCTGATTGAAAGAGGAGTAGGATCAAGGACAACTAAGGAAGATATTAAATAATTAAGGACGATGAAGGGTGATCAAGGAGTGGAACCTGTAGAGTGAAGCAAAACCTGAAGAGGGAAGAGACAGCTGGTAAGACAAGGCAGTTACATAAGAAAAGGTAAGCAGACCAATTAGAAGAGAAAACAAATTGGCAGAGTGGATTGCTGAGTGGGAGAAACTGCTAGGGAGCTTGTATAAAACTACAGGGGATATTTGTAAGGTCATGGACTTGATGTTGAGACTAAGGAAAGGAAGTTGAGTGGATTTGTAAAGTTATTAAGAGGCGATAATTGGCTACATGCATTTTAATCAGGTGTTTAGGATTAAGAGGGAGACCCACAAGGGTTTAAAAACAAGATTAAAAATCTCAACAATTACTAAGAATAGGAAAAATTGTTCAGTGACTTGCACAGAGAAGGTGATGTTTGTATTTCTGTCATAGCTGAGTGAGTGTTATTTGTATTAAAATGAAATCTAATCTTCCTCCTGGAGAAGAAGGGGAAAGGAATCAGAAAACATCTCACCATGCTCCAGATTATTGCAGGAAATGAATTGAAGTTATGATGGAAAAAGAGAAATCTAAGCTGGAGAAGGAGAGAACTGACCCTTGTCAGGATGATGGAGAGTTGGAAGAATATTGCTGTTGTTTGTTCGTCATTTTGGAAGATTACCGTGATATCAGAGAGGTGATTCTATAACACTAGTGAACTGTATTTCAGTGACTTGGGCACCTGCCTTACCTTCTCTTCCAGAACCATCTGGGTCTAGTGGCAAGATACAGATCAGGGCAACTGAAGATGGCCTGGATGCATTGGGAGGCCTTGATGTTTTCAAACTAAGGACTTCAATAAGTCTTAGTTTGACTGAGGTAACCACTCATGAAGTGATTAAGGCTAGGTAAGAGGGAAATGAGGCAAAGGGTGATCTTTTTCATCTAGTTAAAAAAAAAACAAACAAAAAACAAAACAGGAATCAATTTGGGAGGGGAAGATCCTTAGGGTTTCTGGCTAAAAGAGCAATAATTGCTATTTTTATATACTCAGGCAATCAGGGCCCAAATAAAGACCAATGGAGAAGTAAAAGAAGGAAAAGGACAGCTGTAGATTAGAATTTACAAACAGACTTGAGGCTCTTCCTGAAGACCATCTCAAACTTGACCTCCAAGAGGTAGATATTTCAAATTCAATATATCCAATTCACAACTCCTATTTCCTTCTAAACTCTAAACCCCCAACTTCCACCTTACTGTTGAAGGTATCCTCATCCTCCCAATCACCCAGATTTACAACCTCCTTGTCATCCTTGGCCCCTCCGGCCAAGATTGGCAGGGATCCAATCAACTGCCAGATCTTGACATTTGTACTTTCTCATCATTTCTCAAAAATGTCCTCTTTCTTTCAACAGCCACAACCCTGGTTCAGGCCCTCTTTCCCTCTCACTTGGACTCTTGCAATAGTCTTTTAGCTGAGACCTTGTTCCAATTCTCTCCCACCTCAATATACTCTGCACTCAACTTCTGATGTGAGTTTTTTAAAATCATAGGTCTGATCATATTAGCAACCCCTGGGTCAAAGAATTCCAGTTGTTACCTATAGGAGATTCTTACATTTGACATTTAAGACTTTCCATAAGCGGGGCAAACCTTCCCGGCTTCTTACGCCACTTCCCTCCAAATACTCTTCAGTCTAACTATACTGCCTAAAATACCGCACTTTATCTCTTTTCTCCATGTCTTCCTTCTAATTCTTCCCCAAACCTGGTATTCCCTGGCATCTCACTACCACCTTCCTTCCTTGAAACTTCCTCAATCTCTATCTTCTTCAGAATAGCTTCCTAACTGATGGTGACTTCCTTTTGGATTTTCTTTCTTCTCTGTTTAAGTTTTGTATGTCACATAGACATTAAAATGTGAGCTTCTCAAAGGCAGGGACTATTTTATCTCACCCCTGAATGACTAGAATGAGGGTTCAGATGAAGAGGAGATCACATATGACTTAGGAATTGGGAAGGACTTTATAGGAAAGATGGCACACAGGACTTCAAGCATAGGCAGAGTTTCAATAGGCAAAGTTTAATTAATTAATGAACATTTATTAAATATCCATCACATACAGGGTCCTATGTAAGATGTTGGGGATACAGAGACAAAATTGCAGAATCCCTGCTCTCAAGAAACTTATATTCCATTGGGAGAAGTAGCATGTTCATGTCTGTCTGTCTCTATATCAATATCTCTCTCCTCATTTATTTTTAACTATTTCTATCTCATTTCATTTTCTATAACCTCCATTTCTATTTCAATCTCTGCCAATACCAATATCTCTGTACTAGTTGGTTAAAAAAATAAACACATGAAAAAATTTTCATTCAATAGCATTTTATTTTTCAAATTACATATGAAGATAGTTTTCAACTTTCATTGTTGAAATTACAAAACTTTTCTAAATGTAAGATCTTGAAGTACAAATTTTTTTCTCCCTCCCTTCCCCTTCCCCAAGACAGCAATTAATCTGATATAGGTTTTACATGTACAATAATTTTAAACATATTTCCATATTAGTCATATTGAGAAAGAAAAATCAGAACAAAAAGGGAAAACTACGAGAGAGAAAAAGCAAGCAAAAAACCCATGGTAGAAATCATAATCTTCCATCAGCATTCAGTCTCCATAATTCTCTTTCTGGATGCAGATGGCATTTTCCATCCCAAGACTATTGGAATTGTCTTGGATAAATATTGTTGAGAAATCCTAAGGCTATCATAGTTTATTGTCTCACAATCTTGTTGTTATTGTGCATAGTATTCTCCTTGTTCTACTTACTTTATTCAGCATCACTCCATGTAAATCTTTCCAGGTTTTTCTGAAATTAGCCTGCTTATCCATTGCTTATAAAACAATAATATCCTATTACATTCACATACCATAATTTATTTAATCATTCCCCAATTGATGAGGATGTCCTCAATTTCCAATTCCTTGCCACCACAAAAAGAGCTGCTACAAACAATGTTGTACAACATATGAAATTTTTAGGGAGAATGAAATCATATCTTGATGATCAATAGAGGTCTCACCTAATAGATAGAGCCAGAGTTAAGATTGGAAGGAAACTAGGGATTCCAAGAGGTGAAAGTGAAGAGTGAGTGCATTCCAGGCAAAAGGAATGCAGTGAACAAAGGGTTGGACACAGTAGGATTCAGGATAATTTCAGGAAAATGAGGAAAGAGTTCAGACCGATAGGATCCTATAAATGGGGTAGTAGTATGATAGGAAGATGAGAACACTGAAACCAGTTTCTAGAGATTCTTGAGTGTCAGAAACTTACATTTTTTCAGCAGGTAAAGGAGAATTAGAGGGGAAAGGGAGAATTAGAAAAGGCTTCATGTAAAATGTGAAATCTGTGCTTTGAAGTCAGCTGAAGAGTAAGTATTTGAACTTGAGTGGTAGCTGTGAGAATGGAAAGGATAGGAAGAACTGGAGAGAGATTTTGGAAGTAGAATTGATGGGGCTTGGATCAAATGCGATAATGTATATAGTGCTTTGAAAACCTTAAAGCCACATGCAAATGCTATGGCTATGTTATATTATATAATATACACACATGTGCACATATATACATACATGTACACACATACATACAATGTGCAATGCATTCACCTATGCACACACATATGTGGGTATATCTATATCTATATGTCAATCTACACACATACACACACACATATATATACACACACACATACATGCTGAAGCAGCTTGGAAGTGCAGTGGATAGAAGGCTGGTTTCAGCATCAGGAAGACTTGAGTACAAATATCAAAACACACTTGAGATACTCACT
>JAJPUD010000856.1:340845-360209 GCA_023553655.1 Myrmecobius fasciatus | reverse complement strand
ATATCCAGTTTGGAATGTCCAACAGACAGCAGGAAATGTGGAGCTGTACTAGAGCTAGAAACATAGATCTAGGAATAATTTGTATGCAAATTATAGTTAAACCCATGGGAGCTGATAAGATACCAAGTGTCATAGTATAGAGGAAAATCAGAAGAGGGTCCAGGGTAGAGATTTGGTAACTACCTACAGTTAGTGAGTTTTACAGGTAATAGAGAACCAGTTAAGAGGACTCAGAAGAATTACTCAAATAAGTAGAATGAGGAGAGATCAATGTCAGTATACTGTGACAAAACATATAATCCAGGAGGAGAATGGGAAAATATTGTCAAAAGTTGCAGAGAGAGCAAGAAAGGTGAGTATTGAGATCAATGTCAATATACCGAGGCAAAACATATAATCCAGGAGAAGAATGTGGAAATATTGCCAAAAGTTGCAGAGAGATCAAGAAAAGTGAGTATTGAGAAAAGGTTATTAGATTTGATGATGAAGAAATCACTAGTAACTTTGAAGAGGGCAGTTTAAGTTGAGTAATGAAGTCAGAAGCCAAGTTGTAATGGATTTGGAAGAGTTCGGGTTCATATATAAAAAAAAATTTCTCACTGTGACATAGCTGACAAGTGGAGCAGTCCACCTTCTTTTCAGGAAAATGTCTTCCTGAGGCTTTTTGTTCTCTCTACTAAAGTAATTTCTCAATAGCCCTACCCCATAGAAGTCTTCCTTATAACAAAGAGAAATAGTCAAGTAAAAACAACCAGCAGAGATGATATCTAATAGCACGTGGATGTGCTGTACCCACAGCTTACTCTTTATTGAAAAATCCACTTCCCTTTTTACTATTCTTTTCTCCTTGCCATCTGAGAAAGATGAAAATAAGGAGAGCAGAAAAGCATGGAAGATAGAATGCTGGATCTGGGATCAGGAAGACTTGGGTTTAAATACCAGCTCTGTCTATGGGTATGAGCAGGGCAAAACTTCTGTTTGTCCATTTGAGAAACAAGGAGTTTTGACTGGATGAACTTTAAATATCTTCCCATTTTAAAAATTTGATCCTTTTCAGAATTATTTTTCTGAGGGTATGAATTTTTTGGAAATTCATTTGTCTCTTCTGATGCTTTCTCATGGTGATGAATATTATAATGATCAATAGTGGTAGCCCTAGGGATCAAGATTTTGTAGAATGTTCTAGTCAGAAAACCTACTGATAATAATCTGTAGCTTCAAATATGCCATGTCTTTAAAGCCTTAGTGCAACCTTAAGCTTTAATAACTTCAGTAGTACAAATTCCATTAAATGATAATAACCATAATTTGAAAGATTTATTATTTAAATTTCCTTTACACTTATGTAGTTTTGTGAATTTTGAAAAAAAAAACTTAAAGATTAAATTTTAACAAAGCAGAGTGCCTTCTCATTATGCATTGTGTGTATTAAAGCAGTGTTCAGTTTGGAACACCAAGCAGTAATTGATGAAAAGTTTTACAAAGTTTGAAAAGTAACTAGAGATATGTAGAGGGTAAGAGTAATTAGGTTGAATTTTAATAGTAAACATATTAATATTAAAAATTAAAATATTTTTTTCAAATGTTTGCTTATAAGTTTGTACCATTTATATTTCTGAAGTTATGAAAGCTTAAAACCAGATTGACTTTTAGGACACCTTTTATGTTTCCCTTCTCCAAATTCTCCTCTATATAGATGCCAAAACCATATTTCTAAAGCACAGATTTGACCATATCTCTGACTCAACAAAATTTTGTGCTTTCCTAATATTTTTTGATGACTTACAAATTCTTCTGGCATTTAAAACCCTTTATAATCTGACTCCACTTATTTTTTGGATTGATTTCCCATTGGTCCTTCTCCCATTCCATTTATCCTGATTTACAAGCTGCCCTCTTAGCTGAATTATAACCCAAGGAAGAGAGTGGAAGTAACATGAGTTTGGCAAGTAAACCTCCACCATCATCGTTTTCTTCTCTCAGACTCTGATGCTGAACTCAAGAGCCTTGGAAATCTCAATGTTTTCAGCCTAGTGCCTTCAGCCATCATCCTAGGAAGTAGCCTCTGTGGAGATACAGCCTGGCAATTACTCCTGCAGTTACTATAACTACAGCTATTGAAAACTCAGAAAAGATCTTCCCTTCAAAGTCCTTGGTATTATCAAATGATTGCACATAAGAAATTATTGCAATATTTGTGGAAATGACATTAAAGAAGAGCAGTTACCATCTGCTTTGCTGCAGTCCCCTAAGGACTACAGGACCTTTCTATTTGACTTGTAGCTGAAACCTTCCATATGTATTATTTCCCTATTGCAATGTGAATTTCTTGAAAGCAGAGACCATCTTATTTGCTTTGTATTCCTGGGTTCCATCATATAATCTTCTTGTTGTTGCTTATAAAGATCTACTGGTTCTGCTCATTACACTTAGCATCAGTTCACTCAAGTCTCTCCAGGCCTCTCTGAAATCATCCTGCTGGTCATTTCTTACAATCCATAACATTCATATACCATAATTTATTCAGTCATTCCCCAATTGATGGGCCTCCATTCAGTTTCCAGTTTCTTGCCACTACAAAAAAACCTGCCACAAACATTTGTGCACATGTAGGTCCCTTTCCCTCTTTTAAGATCTCTTTGGAATATAGGCCCAATAGAAACACTTCTGGGTCAAAGGGTATGCACAATTTCATAACCTTTTGAACATAGTTCCAAATTGCTCTCCAGAATGTTTGGATCCATTCACAGTTCCACCAACAATGTATTAGTGTCCCAGTTTTCCCACATCCCCTCCAACATTCATCATTATCTTAGCCAATCTGAGAGGTGTATAGTGGTATCTAAGATTTTTATTTATTTGCATTTCTCTGATCAACAGTGATTGAGAGCCCTTTTTCATATGACTAGAAATAGTTTCAATTTCTTCATGTGAAAATTGTTTGTTCATATCTTTGACCATTTATCATTTGGAGAATGGCTTGTGATTCCATTTTAGAGATGAGAAAACAAGGATCAGTGATTTTCCCATGGCCAAATAGCAAAGAGTTGCTGAAAGTCTCAGGTTTTCCTCATTCCAAGTCTGGTGCCCCTCTCTAGTATAGCTTAGTGCACTCTGTGCTTTGTACTGCATTTAATCATGTTTGTGTTGTATCTCTACAAGTAGAATAAAAACTTCCTGACTTCAAGGACTATTTCCTTTCTCTTTTTATATCCCTACTGCCTACCTCAGTGCATGACACACTTAAATAAATACTTGTTGATCCAATGAAATTGAATCAATGGGAAATGTTATTCAGGGAAGAAAAAAAAGTCTGGTTGCAGGTGGTCACTTGCATTTAGTGACTTTCCCATCTTCCTATTTCTTTGCCCAAACAGGAGAAGCATATGGACATCAGGAGCTATTGAGAATTTCCCATCACTTTGTTAAAATCATGAGTGTCCTGTCATTTACTCTGTTATGCAACTGAAAAGGACATTTCATTTAAAAACTTTTCAATTTTCTGGTGGTATTGGTATTACACAATTACAATTCCCATCATTTATCACCTTGTGAAATAACTGAGGCAGATTTGCTTCTCATCACATTTATCATATTAGCAGGGACTAGAAAGACAGCTTTGGCTAACAGCTTTGCACCAAGTGGTGCCTTAGTTAGTGAATGGCAATGTCTGCTTTTTAATTCCAAGCTTTTGCTTGAATATCATCTATACTGGGAGGGATCTCTATATCCTCCTTCCAAATTCTTTAATATTTGGATTGTTCCTTAAATATGACATCATTTCCCACCAGGAGTAGCTAAAGAAGGAAGGACAAAGTCATATAGCCATACCTGGAGGAATTAAACATTAGGGGTAAGGGAGAGACACACATACATACATGTGTATTAATGTATATATATATGTATATATATATATGTAAAGAGAGATACACAGAGACAGAAACAAAGAAGGAGTGACAAAGAGAGACAGAGATAAAGAGGCAGAGAGAAACAGAGAGGCACACACACAGACACAGAAAGACAAAGAGATACAAAGAGGCAGAGAGAAACAGACAAAGACACACACAGAGACAGAGAGAAACAGAGAGATAAGAGACAGAGACAAACTCAGAGATAGTGAAACAGAAACAGTGATAGAGAGACAGAGACAGAGACACACAGTCAGAGAGAGACAGATACACAGACACACACACACACACAGAGAAGGGAGAAACATAAAGAAAAAGCCAGATAAAGATTCAAAGAGAAAGAGGGAGAAGGAAACAGGAAAAGAGAAGGAGAAAGAAGGAAAGGGAGGGATGGCAAAAGAGAGAGGGAGAGAGATGGCAAGATGTAAAAAGAGGAACAGCAAAAGAGAGAAAGTGGGGAGAGGAAGAAAAAGGAAGTGAGATTAAGAGTGAGTGTGAGATAGCTCTGTTTATAGAGACAGAGAGAAATAGGGATAGAGAGACACAGAGACACACAGAAATACAAATACACACAGATAGAACAAGGGAGGAAGAAAACTAGGCACTTCTGTTTCTCTTTGCTAGTATGCTTAATTGAATGACTCCACGTGATAATTCTGAGGGCTCCTTAGGATGTCTGTCTCTTAACCACAGACATTCAATTTGGGAAGAAAGGAAGTGTCTCTGGGGCAAACAGCTGAAGCTTTATATGGAGTAGAAAATGATCATTTACTCAAGGGACTTCTTTATATTTTCTTCTCCCTATAAAACAGGATTTAAAAAAAGCCAGACAACTTCCCCTAAATGTGATGGCAAGTTTTACACAGTTTTACAAATAGTTTTTCAAGTGATTGGCTAGCTTGCTTGGTTTTGGAGCTGGCGTGGAGGGTGATATTCACATAAAAAGACCCAAGTTCTACTCCTCATGGGGGTATTATCTCTGTGACCTTGAGCAGGAAGTTAACCTCTCTTTCCCAAGCATGTATGTACCTTTTTAATCTACTCAGATATTTACTTCTCTGATGTTACCCTGTCCCATCCCTGCCTGCCCTTCTCTTCTAACCTTTGCTATGGCAATGATTTTCTGATTGGTTTCCCTGACTCAAGTTCCTCCTCCTGTGAATCCTTTAGTCATCTGCCAAAATGATCTTTCTAACTCAAAGATCTGAACATGTCACCTCTCTATTCAGTTAGCACCAATTGGCTGCTCCTTATTACCTCAAAAATCAAATATAAAATCTTTCGTTTGACTTTTGTAACCTGACTCCTTTCTACCTTACATTCTTTAACTCTATTTTTTCCATATATTTTGTCATCCTTGACATACATGAAACTCCATCCCTTGATCCTTGGTATTTTTACTTTTCTCTGTACCTGGAATTTTCTCTGACAGCCTATTTTTTATTTTTAAAAATGACATAATTTTTTTGCTTTTATTTAAAAAAATTGAGCTCCAATTTCTTTTTTTCCTCTTTTCCTTTTCCTTCTCTCTAAGGTTCATTCAATACTAATCTATGATCCTTTAATCCAGACAGACTAGATTATCAATAAGGGTACATCTTCCTTTTTCCATGAGAGAAATCCAAATATTGATTCCCACATTGCATAGAAAAGAGAAATTTCAAGTTATACTTTATCAAGGGAATACTCAAAGAGAAAAAATAATACCACAGTAGAACAAACCAACAAATACAACAAATAAAGGGGCCTATTTTAAGTGTATTTTAATTTATTTTATTAAATATTTCACAATAACATATAAACATTATTTGACATGGATTTTTAACACTTTGAGTTTCAAATACTCTCTTTCCCTCCTATCTATACACTCTCATTGAGAAGACAAGAAATTTGATATTGATTACACATGTGACCATTCAAAACATATTTCCATATTAGCCATGTTGCAACAAAAGACCAAAAAAAGAAAAAAAAAAGTAAAAGAAAATGTGCTTCAATCTTTATTCAGAGTTCAACAGTTCTCTTTCTGGAGGTGGATAGCCATTTTCGTAATGGGTCTTTTAGAATTCTCTTGGATCATTGTCTTGATCAGAGTAACTAAGTCTTTCACAGTTGACCATTCCTACGTTATTGCTGTTCTCATGTCAAAAGATTGGCCTGGTTCTTTTCATGTCACATTGCATGAGTTTATATAAGTATTCCCAGGTTTTCCTGAAACTATCCTGTTCATCATTTCTTATAGTTTACCATCATATACCACAAATTATTCAAGCACTCCTCAAATGATGAGAATACCCTCAATTTCCACCTCTTTATCACCCCCAAATACTAATATAACTTATTTTTGTACCCTTTTCTTTGATTACTTTGGAATACATACTTAGTAGAGGTATTGTTGGGTCAAAAGATATGCAGAGTTTTATAGCCAAATTATTCTCCATAATGGTTGAAGTAGTTTTTAACTCCACTATCTGCACATATCTTATTTTTTCCACATTCCCTCTAGAATTTATTTTCCTTTTCTATCATCTCAGCCTATCTGATAATGGTGAAATGATATCTCAGAGCTGTTTTAATTTGTATTTATCCAATCAGTAGTGAGTTAGAGTATTTTTTCATGTGACTATTGATAGTGCTAATATTTTCTTCTGAAAACTTCCTGCTTACACCTTTTTACCATTTATCACCTGGGGAATGGCTCATTTTCATAAATGTGGCTAAATTACCTATATATTCGAAAAATGAGGCTACTATTAAATAAAATTGTTGCAAAATTTCCCCCAAATTTCGTTTTCCTTTTAATTTTGGATCATTAATTTTGTTTGTGTGAAAGCTTTTTAATTTCATATAATCAAAATTGTTCAGTTTATTTCTTGTGAGTCTTTCTGTTTCTTATTTTGTCATAAACTCTTTCCCTGTCTATGGATCTGACAGGTGAACTTCCCATGCTCCCCAAATTTACTTATGATATCATTCTTTATGTCTAAGTCATTTATCCACTTTGACCTTATTTTGATATATGATATGAAATGTTACTCTGTGCTTAGTTTCTGTCAAACTGCTTTCCAGTTTCTTCATCAGTTTTTGTTTTAGAAATTGAGGGAATGCCCATTAATTGAGGAATGGCTGAACAAGTGTATAAATGTAATGAAATACTATTGTGTTACAGGAAATGCAGAGGAGAAAGATTTCAGAAAAATCCAGACTTACATGAATTGATGCTGAGTGAAGTGAGCAGAAGCAGGAGAACATTGTACACAGATTTAGAAACAAGAAATGTTGTACTATCAGCTAAGATAGACTTCTCATCAATACAGTGATCTAAGACAATTACATAAGATTCATGATGAAAAATGCTATCTACACCCAGAGAAAGAACTGAGTCATAATGCAGATAAAAACATACTTATTTTCACTTTTTTTGTTTTTTTTTTTTCTTTCTTGTGGTTTTTCCCTTTTGTTCTGATTCTTCTTTCACAACATGACAATGTGGAAATATGTTTAATCTGATCTTATATCTATAAACTATATCATATTGCTTATTGTTTTGAGGAGGGAGTTCTGTGTGAGGGAGAGGGAAAAAACTTTGGAACTCAAAATTTTATAAAAGTGAATCTTTACATGCAATTGGAAAAAAATTAAAATATTAAGTCAGAAAAAAACCCAAAACCAAAATACAAAACAAAATAAACAAACCTCAAAGCCCAAACACCTTATCAAGCCTCTTTTGAATTTTCTTTCATGTGCCTTTCATTTTTAGACTTTTCTAGAGTCTTATAATGGAAAGTCAGATTTTCTAATCAGCTCTGATATTTTCATAAGGATGCTTCAAATTCCTTTATTTCATTAAATCTTAATTTTTTAACCTTTGAAATATTATACTCAACTTTTCTGGGTAGATTTTTTTGACATAATATCAAGTCTTTTACCTTCTGGAATATCATATTCTAAGGGCTGTTTCTTTAATGTGATATCTGCTAAGAATTGTGTGATCTCAACTGGGGCTCGGGTATTTGAATAGTTTCTTTTTGACTTTTTGAAGTATTTCTTTTTTGACTTGGGAACTATGGAGTTTGGCTATAAGATTCTTGGGGTTTTTTATTTTAAGATCTCTGTCAGGAGGTGATCTGTAGATTCTTTTTATTTCTATTTTACCTTCATGTTCTAGGATATTGGGCCATTTTTGCTTGACAATTTATTAAGATATGATATCTAGGGTCTTTGATCATGGATTTAAGGTGTCCAATAATTAAATTTTTTTCTTGATCTATATTTCTTGTTTTCTTAATGATATATATTTTTTCATTTTCTTCTTGATTTTCTAATGAGACATTTCAGATTTTCTTCTATTTTTTATTCTTTGGATTTTTTGTTTCTTGATATCTCAGAGTCAATAGCTTCCTCTTGCCCAATTTTAATTTTTAAGGAAGTATACCTCTTTATTCTTTTGACCAATTCTGTTTTTAAAGCAATTATTTTTATTAATGAAATTTTGTACTCCCCCTTTTGTCAAATTCTGGTTTTGTGTTGTTATTTTTATTCAGCATTTTTGGTTTTTTTCCCCTGGGAGCATGCCTCTCACTAAGCTTTTAATATTTTTCTTCCTTTACTCTCATTTTTACCTATTTTTTCCTACCACTCATTTAATTTTGAAAATTATTTCTTAGCTCTTTCAGGAATTCTTGTTGGGCTTGTTTTCCATTCATATTCTTTTTCCTTTGATGCTTTGCCTGTGGTTGTTTTTACTTTGTTTTTTTTTTCTTTTTCTTTTGAGTTTGTGTCTAGATCTTCTCTGTAATCGTGGTTGATTTTTATGGTAAGGTTCTTTTTGTTGTTGTTCATTGCTCATTTTCCTATC
The DNA here is from genome assembly GCA_023553655.1 of Myrmecobius fasciatus. Taxonomy (NCBI): domain Eukaryota; kingdom Metazoa; phylum Chordata; class Mammalia; order Dasyuromorphia; family Myrmecobiidae; genus Myrmecobius; species Myrmecobius fasciatus. The sequence goes on along the minus strand of JAJPUD010000856.1, from coordinate 351,443 downwards.
TCAGTTCTTAATTTTGAACTTTGTGTTGAAGTTGGACTCTGTTCCTGGATTCATGTGTGTGTGTGTGTGTGTGTGTGTGTGTGTGTGTGTGACAGTGTCTCAAGCTTCAGGCTTTTTTGCATTGCTATTTGCAGAGCTAATTCTGTGAGTTTGAAGTTTTCAGTGCTTCCAAGGTATTGTGATCTGGGGAAAGGCATGATCACTACTCTCCTGATCTGTACTCTGGTTCTTACCTATGAAGGGCCCCTGATCCCTTTTTATTGCAATTCATATTGTTCCTCAGGGTCATTATTCCCTTGAGAATGGATGTGATACTGCACCTCAGGATTTCTCTTCCTCTTGACTGAAAGTGTTCTTCTCTGTTCTTGAAATATGATCGAGAAATGAGCATAGGGAATGGATTTAGCAAAAGGCATCTGATTTTTCATGAAGTGCTAGCAAAGGGTCCTTTTTAATCTCATTTTGACCAGTTGCCAAGTGCCCTCACTCTCTCTGACTTGAGAGCTCCTGAAGATGCTGCTGCTTCTGTCACCTAGTCTCATCACTGGTGTTTCATCCATGTGGGCTCTGGGTCGTCTTCCATTACTGTTACACATCTCTTTTTCTGGTCTCTTAAGTCAATTTCATTCTCACAGCAGCATCCTTCTTTTTCATTCATCAAGGAGAAACATATACTATGGTGAAGAAATGTTTCTTCAGGACATGGCTGTTGAAACTGGGAAATTAGCATAAGTATTAAGAAGATGAATGTTGTCAGATCATACATTGAAACATACCAAATATGAGAGGGAGAATAGACCTTAAAGGACATCTAATCCAATCCATATCTGAAAGGAATCTGTACTAATTCTCAAGTGTTAAGCTACCGCTTCTTTTTTTATTATTAAAGCTTTTTATTTGCAAAATATATGCATGGATAATTTTTTAACATTGACCCTTGAAAAGCTTTCCATTACAAATTTTTCCCTCCTCCCCCTAACCCTTCCCCTAGATGGCAAGTAGTCTAATACATGTTAATTATGTTAAAATACATAACAAATCAAATATATCTATATATATTTATATAGTTATCTTGCTGTACAAGAAAAATCAGATCTAGAAAGAAAAAAACCTGAGAAGGAAAACAAAATGCAAGCAAATATCAACAGAGAGCATGAAAATGCTATGCTATGGTTCACACTGAGATCCCACAGGCCTCTCCCTGGGTGTATATGGCTTTCTTCATCACTGAACAGCTGGAACTGGTTTGAAACATCTTGTTGAGGAGAACCATGTCTATTAGAATTTATCATTGTATAGTCTTGTTGTTGCTGTATATAATGATCTCCTGGTTCTGCTCATTTCACTCAGCATCAGTTCATGTAGGTCTCTCCAGGCCTCTCTGAAATCATCCTGCTGGTCATTTCTTACAGAACAATAATATTCCATGACATTCATATACCATAATTTATTCAGCCATTTTCCAATTGGTGGGCATCCATTGTTTCCAGTTTCTAGCCACTACAAAAAGGGCTGCCACAAACATTTGTGCACATGTAGGTCCCTTTCCTTCCTTTAAGATCTTTTTGGGATATAGGCCCAGTAGAAACACTGCTGGGTGAAAGGGTATACTTTTTGAGCAAAGTTCCAAATTGCTCTCCAGAATGGTTGGATCCGTTCACAATTCCCCCAACAATATATCGGTGTCCCCGTTTTCCCACATCCCCTCCAACATTCATCCTTATCTTTTCCTGTCATCTTAACCAATCTGACAGGGTGTAGTGGTATCTCAAAGTTGTCTTAATTTGCATTTCTCTGATCAATAGTGATTTGGAGCACCTTTTCATATGACTAGAAATAGTTTTAATTTCATCATCTGAAAATTGTCTGTTCATATCCACTGACCATTTATCGATTGGAGAGTGTCTTGAATTCTTGTAAATATGAGACAATTCTCTCTGTATTTTAGAAATGAGGCCTTTATCAGAACTCTTAAATGTAAAGATGATTTCCCAATTTATTGTTTCCCTCCTAATCTTCTCTGCATTAGTTTTGTTTGTACAAAACCTTTTTAACTTAATATAATCAAAATTATCTAATTGGTGTTCAATTAAGAGTTCCAGTTCTTCTTTGGATACAAATTCCTTCCTTCTCCACAGATCTGAGAGGTAAACTATCCTGTTTCTCTAATTAAGCTACCTCTTCTTAAAGCCTTCTAAGGAAGAGGAAAACACTACCTCCCCAAGAAGCTTATTTTGCTTTTGGATGGTCCTAATTCTGATTTATTTATTTTTCTAGACCATCTACCCAACCTTCATCATTTTGTCTTCTGAAGCCAAGTAGAACTCTTCCACATAATAATAGTCCTTCAAATACTTAAAGAAAGTATCCAGGGGCAGCTAGGTAGCATAGTGGTTAGAGCACCAGCCCTGAAGTCAGGAAAATCTGAATTCAAATCTGGTCTCAGACACTTATCACTTCCTAGCTGTGTGACCCTGGGGAAGTCACTTAATCCCAATTGCCTCAGCAAAAAAAATATCCAAAATCCTGAAGTTCATTTCAATTGCTCCTCAAGTTAAAAAATTTAATTTTAAGCCAATCCACATTTGCCCAACTAAGACCTTTTGCTTCGAAGTTGGAAATTCAATTACTGAGGATGAATAATTACTCTTACCTCAATGACACTCAGCATGCTTCAGAAGGGAATTCACATTTCAGAATCTGGCAGCTGTTCCACGACCTATTGCTGAAGTAAATTCTAACTCAGGAAAACCTAGCCAGATGGCCAGATTGTATGCCTGAAGGACCCCCAACTGCTGTTTCTTAGACTCTTTCTCATTGAGAACAAGGTGCATGTGTGCCATCTACAACTCTGATTAATACCTCATTTGAACTCTTGTCTCCAAATCAGTATAGAATACTTCCCTATCAATGGCCTTCAAGAGAGTTTGTCAGTCAATCACAATTTTCAACAAACATTTACTAAGCGCCTATTGTGTTTGGACCACTAGGACAAAGTATAAAATTTATATAAATAAAGGGGTTCTTAAATTTTGTGGTCATGGATCATTTGGATATCTGAGGATATCTATAGATTCTTTCCCAGACAAATACAAAGAAAATACAGTGGAAACAAATTATACTAAAATAGAATTATAAATTTTTTAAAACTTCACATATTTCCATCTAAGAACACTTACAATAACATCATCTCTGTCCTTATTCAATTAAACAAACATTTATTAAACATTTGTTAAGCACCTTCTCTGTGCTGGGCACTACCCAAGACACTAGAATACAACCACAAAAATAGTAGTCTTCATCCTCAAGAAGTGTCCATTCTGCTGAACAATATATACACAGATAAACAGGAAGTGAGTTAAAGGCATTAAGAGCTGTGAGATTCAAAAGACATTTTCTGGAGAATGTAGGATTTGAACTGTGTGTTTAAGGAAAATATAGAGTTAAGGAGAAAGAGGAGGAGGAGGAAAATGAGGAGGAGGAGGAAGGTGAACTTTCCAGGTTTTTGAGAAAAGTTCAGAGAGGGACAAAGTGCAAAGAGAGAATATGGTATGTCATGTACAGGGAACTGCAACCAGACCACTTTGGCTAAAGCATTGTGTGTGTGTGTGTATGTGTGTAAATAATGATTAATGAATCTAGGCCCTCATGGAAAAGGAATAAGGCAAAAATGCGGATGGATACAAAGCATCATGTGACAGTAGTATGCTAGACAGGAGCAAAAGCAAGTTCTAAGTGAGTTCGAAGAGAATAATTATTGGCCAATGGGGCATTAGGAAGGCATTCATGGATGAAATAGCATCAGAATACTGCTTTAAATGAAGTCAAAATTCAACAGGTAAAGAAGGGGAGGGAGGATATTCCAGGCACAGGAAAAATCTGAACAAAGGCACAGAAGCAGAAAGCATGGGTTATAAATAGTGGCTCTTTTTCAGCCATCACATACGTAGAAGAGAATAATAGGAGATGTCTAAAAAAGTAGAGGCCACCGGATTGTGATGGACTTTGAATGGCAATTAAAAGTGTAAGGGTGGGTCAGTGGAAAGGACACTTTCCACTGAAAATTTAGTTTCAAAGAACCTCATTTAAATTCAGTTGGGCAACAAGTATTTATTAAGCACTTGCTTAGTGCCTAATTAATAATTATATAAAAAAAATCTAAAACACGGCCCCTGTCCTCAAGAAGCTTACATTCTAAAAGGAAAACCTCTTGGCTCTGCCACCTGTGGGATGCTGAGAAAGTCACTTAACCACTCTAAGGCTCCTTTTTCTTATCATTGGCAAAATGGAGAGATTGGCCAGAAAATTGCTAAGGTCTTTTTCAGCTCTAAATGTTATGAACTTCCCTAAGAACCATAGGGAGCTGTTGAAGCTTTTTGAGCAGGAGTTGTTTTTAGACATCTATTAATCTTTTCTATGTATCCGATGTTCCAGTTAGCCTGAAGTGAGCTTAAGGTATGTAAAGGTTAGTTAACCTTCCTTCTCGAAGAAGTCCAAAACTACATGACTATGTTACAGTCAAGTTACAAGGTGTCCAACTGTAGTTGATCAGAACAATTCAAGCTCATAATGCTCTTCCACAGGTCAGGCACAAATAGTCCCTATGAACATTTGGGGTGGACTCTAACTTTGTGCATCTCACATTTCTTCTGGGCTAATTCTACTCTGTTTTGCTCATAGAGCACAGCCCCTTCTCCGAGGCAGGCACATCATGCTGGGTAATCTTGTGCTAGTATCCCCCATGTCATATAATCAATTCTAAAGTTCTTTGAGGATGTCCTTTTTCTAACCACCTTGTGAACATTTGCCCTGAATGAGCTCGCTATAAAATAATCTTTTCGGCAAGTGTACTTTTGGCCTTTGAACCACATGGCCAGCTCAGTGGAGTTGTGTTCTCTGCAGTAGAGTTGGAATGCTTGACAGTTTAGTTCAAGAAAGGACCTCAGTGTCTGCTGTCTTCTCCTGCCAGGTGATATTCAGAATCTTCCTATGACAATTCAAATGCAAGTGATTCAGTTTCCTGGCCACCACTGTCCAGTGGCAGGACAGAGTCAAGAAGACTGGTGATGATTCGGGATGTAGTGGATGACCTTGGAGTCTTCAATGCATAACCAAGCTTTAAGTGCTCCACAACACTTGCTTTATCTGTCTTCTTGGCCATTGGAAGAAACTGTTCTCCACCTATTCCATTAGGGGAAGTCTTTACATGCTTTGAGTTCTGAACTAACCATAGGGTTCGAAATTACTTGGTTTCCCTCAACTTGGTTTAGCCCATCTGCCAAAATGGTTTACAGTGGTGTGGCCATTGTGCATTTTTCTTGGAGTCACAGTTGAGAATTAGGAGGATCAGGTGTATAGCAAAGGTGGAAAGCTGCCTTGTAAAGGGCTCAGCAGCTTACACCCCCCCACACACTAATCTTCCCTGCACACACCTTACACTCCAAAATTAGAGTAGAGGCAGAGAGAGTGCAAAGAAACTCTCATTCAGATTTTTCTTGATTATTGAGTCTCAAAACTTCTGGTAGGGAGAAGCAGGCCCAGAAAGTATATTATTGTGGCTATTGAAATTCAACTTTCGTGTCATATATACCTGAAAAATAGAGGGCTTAATAGAGGGTGGAAAATGAAGACTCCTAAAAGGAAGGAGTAAGCACTCTATTGTAAAGCTTTTGGAGGTCCACATGCTAGAGAATACAGAATGCATTGGATTCAGGTCTCATGGCATTTAGTCTAGTGCTGTGCTACAGAGTTTATCCCAAAGAGGCAACTGGATTGTGAATGCCCCATTTCAGAAGATGAATCCAGATGGCAGAAGCTTCCCTACTTGGCTTCTGAGGCTGTGCTGTTTTGGCCCAGCATGTGTAGCCCCAGCCCTTGAATGATTCCATCTTGAAGTTTTTTGGCCATCCTGATCCCATTCTTATTTTTTATACGAAAAATGAGACTCAGAGTCATCATGTAATTCCATCAAGGGCACATACTGAGCTTAAGGTCTGAATCAGTGTTCCTGGGTCCAAGTCAAGTACTCTCCTCATTATGCCATATTGTATGGTCTATAAGTAGCAACTGGGTGATTATTTGCTACCTCGTTGAGGAGACTGTCTTTTCTTTTGCCTTTATGACCTAACTCCTAATATAGTGCTCTGCATACAATATGTGCTTAATAAATGGTTATTAAATTGAATTGAATTTTGGGAGCTGTTTTTAAAAATAGATGTTTTGGAATTTTAAAGCAGCTTCATGTTTTGGGTAAGAATTGTATTAGATGATCTTTCAGGTCCTTTCCAAATCTGAGACTCTATGATTCTTTGACCAAGTAAGACAGACAATTATAATCTCTAAATACACTAGTGAAGAGGAAATCTATTTTGTTTTCATGAATCACATCTCTGGGAATATCAAAGATGCAAATTTGTCACATTATTATAGGATTAAAATTTAGTGAAAGGACCCAAAAATAATTCAACTCCTTCTTTATACAGATGGGGACTCAGGATTGATGAGAAGACTTGCCCAGGAGTTCAGGTAGTAAGCAGAAGAGTCAGGATTTGAATTCAGGTCCTTTGATTTAAAATGCCACTTACCTTCCCCTGTTTATATTATTTCCTCTTTATCTAAGGTATGATAATCTTTAGCAGGGTAGCAGGGAAATTAGGCTGGATTGGATGGTAGATTATAAATGTCTGAATCTCAGCTGTGCAATTGTCAAGCTACATATATTTTGGCTATATAGAAAATCTCTTGGGGCCTCAGTTTCCTCATTTATACAATGAGCATTCTGGATAACACAACTTCTAAGTTCCCTTGAAGCTCTAACATTTTATGAAAAATGGGGCCTGTTTTATACTTTCATTTTTAGCCAAGAGAAAATGTCAAGTTCAATTCTGATGAACAAGCCACATGTCAGATGCTAAATTTACAAAAAAAAAAAAATAAAATGACTTCTTTTTGTCCTTGTAAAATGCAAAATCCATGATAAAAACCTTGGACTTCCCTAGAGTTTTTCTCCCCTCTATATCAAACTTGTTAATTTAATTTATGATGTTTTTGTCCTTGGTAGATTCATTTCAGAGCTCTCCCTGTCGAATTAGGTTATTCACTGGACCTTGAATGGGCTCCTCATTTGTCCAGTTTTTTTTTTACCTTGTTCATGACAATTCCCATGCCTGAAATGTCATATCTCAGTTCTATATTGATGGTATGTTGGTCTGTCACATGTCAATTAGGTGGTAAGCCTGATAAGGACAGGGATTGATTTTTTATTTAATATTGTATGTCTTCCAACAATTAGCAGAATGTTCTCTCATGAAGCTCCTGGTTCCACCTCATCAAATTGCTTCTCACTTTTTATAATATACTTATATATATGTACATATATATATATGTATATATATATATGTGTGTGTGTGTGTGTGTGTACATATCATCTCCCCCAGTTGAATGTATGCTTCCATAGGGCAGTACCAAGTTTACTTTTGCTTTTTATTCCCAGATTTTACTCTGCTGCTGGATGCAGAGTTTTTAGTAAATGCTTGTTGATTACTTGCTTCATAAGTGTTTAATAAATAAATTCATGAACAGAAGTAAAGAAAACAATGAATATTATTCACAGGGATTTTAGAATTTACAGCTCTGGTGGGTGAGATGGGAGTGTTAGAGATGGCATACTTTACCCTTCTCATTTTGGAGAGAAGACAAAGAAAGAGGCAAAGTGAACTATTCAAGATAGTCAGACATATGAATTAGGATTCCCACTCAGCTCCTCCCACTCCTTCTATAGGTGAGTTGGGTCAGATAGAGCTTAAAATGTGTTACAGGAGCTATTTCCAAATATTATACTTGGATATATTTGAACATAATCCCAATCTAATCATGTTTCTACCATCTCTTATGTGATTTCTGAAATTCAGTCTGATCATGTAATTTAGAACATCCAGCACCTAACACCATGCCTGCCACATGGCCTTGCGCTTAATAAATGTTTGTTTTTTAATTGACTAAAGATGGCAGTACTTATTACCAGAGGGGATTATTTCATTCCTTGTATTTATATTCCTACTAGCTTGCAAAGCATATGGCACATAGCAAGCACTTCATAAATACGTGTTTTGTCTGAATGTTTGATTCTTGATTTGCACCACATAATAGTTAATAATTAACATTTATAGTAACACCTACTATGTGCCAAACACTGTGCTAAGCACTTAACAATTATCATTTCATTTGATCCTCATCATAACTTTGATAGGTGATATTATTATTATTCCCATTTTATAGATAAGGAAACTGGGATATACAGAGGGCATGTGACCTGCCCAGGGTCACATAGTTAGCAACTATCTGAAGCTGTCTTCCTGATTTCATGATCAATGCTCTATCTATTGCATCATCTCGCTGCCACTAATATAAGATAGTTTCTAGGAAACCTCAGGTCTTTCAGTGATTCTGTTTCTAACACTGGCACAGAGTCTGAAGTTGTCTCTACAGGTTGGGAGAGTGCTAATGCCATGTTTAATTACATATCGATTGTATCAAGAGTAGTGATTTATCTGATGTGAGAAAGTAATGAAATTTAAGAGTAACTTTAATTGAATTCAGGTGTTAAATATGGTATCTATTAAGAACATAATCTTGATTGGAAAGGGGGAGGAAAGGAAAAGAAAGAGAGAGACACAGAGATAGAGAGACATAGAGAGGGAAAATTGATTACTCAGAATCATCAAGATAAAAAAATTTGGATTTGAACTTCACTTAGGGGTTCAAATCCAGTGCTTTCCATCACAGAGTTGGTTTTCATTAATACTTTTGATAAGATTCATAAATGGTACATTATAGAAGCTGTATAGGATAGTGAATGGGGCACTGGGCTTGCTGTTAAACTGGCCTGAGTTTGAATACTGTCATGGACATAACATTAGCATGATGTTCTTTGGCAAATAACTTCCCTTCTCTGGTTTTCATTTTCTTGCTTCAGTAAAAGAAGGAGTTGGACTTGATGTCTCAGATTCATTCTTGCTTTAATTCTATGAGTCTATGAATCTACAGTTAATAATAATGATCATATGATTTGGAGTCAGCATAATAAAGTCTGGATTCTTGCTTTGACACTTCTTATTTGTGTGACTTCTTTGGGACTCAATTATCTCTTCTGTACAATCAAGGGAGCTGGATTAGATGAATTTTCCAACTGTAAATCTTATGAGTTATTTTGATTGTATATTCACTTGAAAAGTCCTAAAAAACTGAAAGAAGACACTAGGAAATAGGGGAACCATGAAAGATCTTTGTGTTCCATCAGTGCCATAGTAATAGCAAAGAAAATCTAAGAAGGCTACTATCATGTTAAGTGGATGGACCTTTTATGACAATTTTCTTTGAGGACATAAACAAGAATTACATGGGATTGGAAGACTGCATTTTGTAATCTACATAAATGCAGGGAATATGTATAGTGATGATTTGACTCAATTGCTGAGCACAGTGTTTGGCATGTATTAGTTGTCTGATCAATGTTTGTTGAATTCAATTGGTATACAATTAAACCAAAAACATGAATAAAAATGACCTCTGGGGTTACTTCTAGCTCATATAATATTTCTATGATTCTAAATATTTGTTAACCAAAGATTTAGTTAGATTTATGGAACCTAAGGAAGACAAAGGCTCTGCAAGTTGAATTAAAAATCTTTTTAAAGAGTTAAGGCTTGGCCAAGATGGCGAACTGCAGACAGCGTTCTCTGTGAGCTCCTGAGACCTTCCCTCAGACACAGACAAATTGAGCCTCCGAACTGGTTCTGGAGTGAGGGTGCCACCAAACATTTGGACTACAACACACTTCTATCAAATATCTACTTTGAAAGAACTTCTGAGGTCAGTTTTAGACGGACAGGAGATCGAGCAGCTCCCAGCACTCAGATACCAGTGAGCAGCTGGGGTGCAAGTCCGGGGCTGGGATGGACCAGAAGATTTTAGGCTGCCAGGAAGTCCCTGGGAGACGCTTGGGCCACTTTGCTCTGCTTGTGGGCAGGTGCTTTGGCAGGTCTACCTGTGATAAAGGGTGGATTGAGAGCAGCTGAAAGTGTGGTCCTAGTGAGGATCTAGCCAGATCAGCCCCAGACCGGAAGTCAACTCGGCAAATTGCCCCAGGGCAAATTGAAATTGTTGTTGTTGCTGCTGCTGCTGCTGCTGCAGAATTCCCTGCTGGTGACTGAAACCTCAGCTAAACATCATGAGCAAGAAGAAGAGAGCAATCACCATAGACAGTTTTTACAGAGAGAAATTAGAGCAGTCCCCAGATCCTGAGATTCTGAAAACAATCCCAGATAAAGCCACAAAGGTCGACTTAAGCTGGTCTCCTTTCAGAAGGCTTACCTGGAAGATTGCATAAAGAATCTCAAATGAGAGCTAGAAGAAGATTGAGGAAATAAATTGAGAGCAGTGCAAGAAGGAAACATCGCCCTGCAACAGAGATGTGAAAAACTGGAAAATAAGTCTGGTGAATTAGAAAAAGACAAAAATTCACTGAAAAACAAAATTAGTGAATTGGAAAAAGACAAAAATTCACTGAAAAACAAAATTAGTGAATTGGAAAAAGACAA
>JAJPUD010000856.1:305003-330809 GCA_023553655.1 Myrmecobius fasciatus | reverse complement strand
CCAGGAGAGACAATCTAAGAATTATTGGACTCCCTGAAAGTCACAATTGAAAAAAAGAACCTTTGGGCTATCTTCCAGGAAATCATGAAAGAGAATTGCCCTGATGTTTTAGAATCAGAAGGCAAAGTTGGTATTGAAAGAATTCACTGATCACCTCCTGAAAGAGACCCCAAAATTAAAACCCCAAGGAATATCATGGCCAAATTTCAGGACTATCGCACCAAGGAAAAGATATTACAAGCTGCTAGAAATAAACAGTTCAAATACCGAGGAACTGTCATTAGAATTACACAGGATCTGTCAGCTTCCACATTGAAGGATAGAAGGGCCTGGAATCAGATATGCCGAAAGGCAAAAGAACTTGGATTACAGCCAAGAATAAGCTATCCAGCTAGAATGAGCATCATCTTCCAGGGAAGAAGATGGTCATTCAATGATACAGGAGAATTTCACCTATTTTTTAATGAAAAGACCAGATCTGAACAAAAAATTTGACCTCCAAACATAGAATTCTAGAGAAGCGTAAAAAGGTAAAAAGGAAAGAACTCTCGAGAACTATATCTCTACTAGGGGTATCCTTAAAGAATGGGGGTATAATTTGATTTTACTTTGATAATAATCGAAAAGAAATTAGAGGTGGAAGGTATATCATACTGTAAAAAAATAGGGGAGGGGAAAGGAGATAAAATAAAGTAAAAAAAAGGAGGTAAAATAAGGCAAAGTCTCATGAAGAGACATAGAAAATCTAATATAATTGAGGGAAAGAAGGGAGGGGGATGAGTACTGTGTAAATCTTACTCTCATTAGATTGGGCTCTAAAAGAGCATATCAGACACATTTGATTTCAGGGAAAAACTTGGCCCTCTGTATAGGGAAATAGGAGGGAAAGGAGGAAAAGAAAGGGATAAATTAATAGAAGGATTAGGGGAAAGGTGTATAAAAGAGGGAGGCTTCTAAAGGGGGGAGGACTGTTAGAGGGAGGTGGTCATCAAAAATAAAATACTGGGGAGGGGGGAAGGGAGTAAGGGGAAAGGGAAGAGAAAAATATAACTTTGGGTAAATAAGATGGCAGGAAATACAGATATAGTCATTTTAACTGTGAATGTGAATGGGATGAACTCTCACATAAAACGGAAACGGATAGAGGACTGGATTAAAAGTCAGAATCCTACAATATGTTGTTTACAAGAAACACATTTAAAACATAGAGATACATATAGAATGAAGGTAAAGGGCTGGAGCAGAATCTTTTATGCTTCAAGTGAACAAAAAAAAGCAGGAGTAGCAATCTTTATCTCAGATCAAGTAAAAGCAAAAATAGATCTAATTAAAAGAGATAAGGAAGGAAACTATATTTTATTAAAGGGTACCATAGACAATGAAGAAGTATCAATACTAAACATATATGCACCAAGTGGTATAGCATTCAAATTCCTAGAGGAGGAGCTAACAGAGATGCAAGGAGAAATAGACAGTAATACTATACTAGTGGGGGATCTCAATCTTGCTCTCTCAGGATTAGATAAATCAAACCACAAAATAAATAAGAAAGAAGTTAGGGAGATAAACAAAATGTTAGAAAAGTTAGGTATGACAGATCTCTGGAGGAAATTGAATGGTGATAGAAGGGAGTATACTTTTTTCTCAGGGGCTCATGGAACTTATACGAAAATTGATCATGTGTTAGGGCAAAAAACCTCAAAATGAAATGCAGAAAAGCAGAAATAGTAAATGTATCCTTTTCAGATCATGATGCAATAAAACTCACATGTAATATAAGGCCAGGAGAAAATAGACCAAAAGTTAATTGGAAATTAAATAATCTAATCCTGAAGAATGAATGGGTGAAAGAGCAAATTATAGACACAATCAATAATTTCATCCAGGAGAACGACAATAATGAGACAACATATCAAAATTTGTGGGATGCGGCCAAAGTGGTTATAAGGGGTAACTTTATATCTCTAGATGCTTATTTGCATAAAATAGAGAAAGAGAAGATCAAGGAATTAGGGTTACAATTAAAAAAAAACTAGAAAAAGAGCAAATTAAAAACCCTCAATTAAATACCAAATTGGAAATTCTGAAAATAAAAGGTGAGATTAATAAAATTGAAAATAAGAAAACTATTGAATTAATAAATAAAACTAAGAGTTGGTTTTATGAAAAAACCAACAAAATAAATAAGCCTTTAGTTAATTTGATCGGAAAAAGGAAAGGGGAAAATCAAATTGTTAGTCTCAAAAATGATAAGGGAGAACTTTCCTCCAATGAAGAGGAAATTAGAGTAATAATTAGGAGTTACTTTGCCCAACTTTATGTCAATAAATTTGATAATCTAAATGAAATGGAGGAATATCTACAAAATATAGATTGCCGAGGTTAACAGAAGAGGATATAAATTATTTAAATAGTCCCATATTAGAAAAAGAAATAGAACAAGCCATTAACCAACTCCCTAAGAAAAAAACTCCAGGGCCAGATGGATTTACATGTGAATTCTACCAAACATTCAAAGAACAATTAATTCCAATACTACACAAACTATTTGAGAAATTAGGGACAGAAGGTATACTGCCAGAATCCTTCTATGAGACCGATATGGTGCTGATAGCTAAACCAGGTAGGGTGAAAACAGAGAAAGAAAACTATAGACCCATTTCCCTAATGAATATTGATGCAAAAATTTTAAATAAGATTTTAGCAATGAGATTACAGAAAGTTATCTGCAGGATAATACATCTTGACCAAGTAGGATTTATACCAGGAATGCAGGGCTGGTTCAATATCAGGAAAACTATCAGCATAATCAATTATATTAATAACCAAACTAACAAAAACCACATGATTATCTCCATAGATGCAGAAAAAGCATTCGATAAAATCCAACACCATTCCTATTAAAAACACTATAGAGTATAGGAATAAATGGGCTTTTCCTTAAAATGATTAGTAGCATCTACTTAAAACCATCAGCAAGTATCATATGTAATGGAGACAAACTAGAACCATTCCCAATAAGATCAGGAGTGAAACAAGGCTGCCCAATGTCACCATTACTATTTAATATTGTATTAGAAATGTTAGCTTTGGCAATAAGAGAAGAAAAAGAGATAAAAGGAATTAGAGTAGGTAATGAAGAAACCCAATTATCACTCTTTGCAGATGATATGATGGTATACTTAGAGAACCCTAGAGACTCAACTAAAAAACTATTAGAAACAATTCACAACTTTAGTAAAGTTGCAGGATTCAAAATAAATCCACATAAATCATCAGCATTTTTATATATTACCAACAAAGTTCAGCAGCAAGAGATAGAAAAAGAAATTCCATTCAGAATAACGGATGATAGCATAAAGTATTTGGGAATCTATCTGCCAAGAAAATGTCAGAAACTATATGAACTAAACTACAAAACACTTTCCACACAAATAAAATCAGACCTAGTCAATTGGAAAAACATTAAGTGCTCATGGGTAGGCCGAGCGAATATAATAAAAATGACAATACTACCCAAACTAATTTACTTATTTAGTGCCATACCAATCAAACTCACAAGAAACTATTTTACAAATCTAGAAAAAATAGTAGCAAAGTTCATTTGGAAGAACAAAAGGTCAAGGATTTCAAGGGAATTAATGAAAAAAAAAAGACGGATGAAGGTGGCCTTGCTGTACCAGATATAAAACTGTATTATAAAGCAGCAGTCATCAAAACCATTTGGTACTGGCTGAGAAATAGAGCAGTTGATCAGTGGCATAGAATATGATATCAGGACAAGCTAGGTATTAACGTTAGCAATTTAGTGTTTGATAAACCCAAAGACCCCAGCTTTTGGGACAAGTACTCACTATTCAGCAAAAACTGCTGGGATAATTGGAAACTAGTGTGGAAGAAATTAAGGCTGGACTCACACCTAACACCACACACCAAGATAAGATCTAAATGGGTTCACGATCTAGATATAAAGAGTGATATTATAACCAAATTAGAGGAACATAGGATAGTTTACCTCTCAGACCTGTGGAGATGGAATAAATTTATGTCCAAAGAAGATCTGGAAATCTTAATTGAACACCAGATAGATAATTTTGATTATATTAAGTTAAAAAGTTTCTGTACTAACAAAACTAATGCAGACAAGATTAGGAGGGAAGCATCAAATTGGGAAATCATCTTTACATTTAAGGGTTCTGATAAAGGTCTCATCTCTAAGATATATAGAGAATTGTCTCACATTTATAAGTATTCAAGCCATTCTCAAATTGATAAATGGTCAAAGGATATGAACAGACAATTTTCAGATGATGAAATTAAAACTATTTATAATCATATGAAAAGGTGCTCCAAATCACTATTGATCAGAGAAATGCAAATTAAAACAACTCTGAGGTACCACTACACACCTGTCAGATTGGCTAAAATGACAGGAAAAGATAAAGATGAATGTTGGAGGGGATGTGGGAAGACTGGGACACTGATGCATTGTTGGTGGAGTTGTGAACGGATCCAACCATTCTGGAGAGCAATTTGGAGCTATGCTCAAAAAGTTATCAAACTATGCATACCCTTTGACCCAGCAGTGTTTCTATTGGGTTTATATCCCAAAAAATCATAAAAGAAGGAAAGGGCCCCATATGTGCAAGAATGTTTGTGGCAGCTCTTTTTGTAGTGGCTAGAAACTGGAAACTGAATGGATGCCCATCAATTGGAGAGTGGCTGAATAAATTATGGTATATGAATGTTATGGAATATTATTGTTATGTAAGAAAGGACCAGCAGGACGATTTCAGAGAGGCCTGGAGAGACTTGCATGAACTGATGCTGAGTGAGATGAGCAGAACCAGGAGATCATTATACACGGCAACAATAATACTATATGAGGATCAGTTCTAAGGGACATGACTCTCTTCAACAATGAAATGCTTCAAACCAATTCCAATTGTTCAGTGAAGAAGGCCATATACACCCAGAGAGAGGGATGTGAAATGTGGACCACAACATAACATTTTCATGTTTTCTATTGATGTTTACTTGCATTGTATTTTCTTTATCAGATTATTCTTTCTTAAAAATAAGATTTCTCCTGAACAAAAAATGATGTGTGACAATAACTATACATATATTCGATTTCTTAAGTATTCTAACATAATTATCATGTAGTGGATATCCTGCTATCTAGGGGAGGGTGAGTAGGTGGGAAACATTTGTAACAGAAAGCTTTGTAAGGGTTAATGTTTAGGAATTACCCATACATATGTTTTGCAAATAAAAAGTATTAATAAAAAAAGAGTTAAGACTTAAAGCATTCCCTCTGAGCAGAAAACAAATAGTGAAAAAACTTCTAACATTACCTAGAAATAAACAGATAAAAAAAGGGGAAAGAAAAGGGAGAGAAAGAAGAGAGAGGGGGAAGAGAAACAGAGAGACAGAGAAAGACAATAAGAGAAAGGGAAAGAGATAGAGAGACACACAGAGAGAGAGAAGGAAAGAGAGAGAGAAGGAAAGAGAGAGAGAAGGAAAGAGAGAGAGGGGGGCATATATATGAGTTGAAAATGAAGGAATGATATCTAAAAAATTAAAATTAAGGAGTAAGAAAGAGAAAGAGAGCATGGTATAATGAAAAGCACAACATTTGGAGTCAAAGAACCTAGGTTAAACTCCATGTATACTTTGACTACATTTGGGCTCTTGATTCAACTACTTTCCATTTGAGCCTGAAATAATAGTAGTCATAATAATAGTAACAAAATGATTGATCTTTAATATTTGAAATATTTAATCATTAGAAATTTAATCTGTTATATTTTAAAGTTTGAATATACTCTGGTTCCCACAAAATCCCTGTGTGAGACAAGTTATATAACAAGTATGTTCCTTATTTTAGTGATGAAGAAACTGTTTCAGAGAGGCAAAATAATAACACAGTTAGTTCATAAGGCTACTAAATATCTGAGAAATGCAGGCCTTCCAGAATTAATAAACATTGACTAAGCATCTACTATGTATCAAGTACTGTGCTAAGTATTGAGGATACAAAAATTACAAAGGACAGGTTTGGTCTTAACGAAACTCAGACTGATCAAAATCTAATCTAAATCTAACTACTTAATCTTGGTCAACATTGTTGCAAGAAGAAAAATAAAAATCAAGAAAAGGCCATTAGGTTTGGCAATTCAAAGATGACTAGTAGCAGAAAAGAACTGTTGAGGTTGGAAGCCAGATTGTAGAAATTTAACAAACAAGTGAGGAGAATTGAAATGGGGATATTGAGCATGGATTTTTGAATGACAAAGTTAAAAATTATTATTATCATCAGGTATAGTCAAAATGGAGTAGAGGTGTAAGTAATGGGAATTGAGTTGATTAAGGAACTATGAAGTTAGAATATTAGAAGGAACATCAGTATGTGTGTTGGAGTCCCTAGTAATAGGAAAGGATATGATTAAGTAAAGAAAATAATATCCAGTGGGCCAAAGAGAACAGACATGATGATCTACATTATGTGATAAATTTGGGCTGACGGAAAGAGAGGTTACTGAATAATGAAGGTAGAGAGATAATGTGAACATGGCCATGGGAAGCAAAGAGAAAGGATAATGAACCAACATAGGGGATTCAGAATGATCAGATGGTTAGGAAAAGAACCAGGAGAATATATCCCCCTTCATTATGACTTGTAAGGTGAGGGATATGAATAAATGTGCAGCTAGGATTAGAAAAGGTTTGTGTGGGAAGCAGTGTTACCAGGGGGCTCCAGGTTTCAGTAAGTTAAATAAGATGGAAGAAGTGAGAAAGGAAGAAATTTAAGGTAAAACAAAGTTTGCTAATAATCAGGCATTCCTGAGAACACAGTAGAAGAGGTAAATATATTTGGAGCACAGCATTGTGGGAATTGGTTTTAAGTAGATGGAAGGAGGGATCAGAGAGTTGGGATTGGGAAACAGGATTTCTATAGTGGCAGCCAGGAGTTGAGAATCATTGGGTAGGGAGAGTATAAGAGATCAGAAATGGGCTAATTTATGAAAAATGAGCTGAGGTTGGAGAGTGATCTGTTGATGGAGGCATTTGATTAGGCTTAAAGTCTTCCTTTGGAGTCTAGCCTCATGGCAGATGATAATTGTATTCAGGTAAGGCACAGTTGGAGAAATCCTAAACTGACATGCTTAATATTTTTTTCCTTTCTTCCTGACCAAAACAATTCTCCAAGTGCAGACAACCCCCTTCTATCATTTCTTTTCCCATCAAAAAAAAAGTATCAGACTGAAAAACAATAAGGATTTTGAGATTCTGCCCTTGCAGTTCATCCACTGATAGGTTTGTTTCTCCACTGTCCAATGTAGTTCCTAGGATTTAAACTTTAAGGGATCTTAGAAACCATTTAGATCTAACCCCTCCTTTAAGCAGATGAAGAAACTGAGCTTCAAAGGCATGAGGTGGCTTGATAAACCTTATGCTAGTGAGCTGGGAGAGCAGAATTAGGATATGAGCCCAGGATTAATGCATTCAAAACCCAGTGATCTTTCTCCTTGGATTATAAATAATTCAAAAAGCTTTGGAGAGTATTCTTGAAACTTTCAAAGTCTTTTTTACCCAGTGCTAATGATATCTAGGAGTTTATTGCATTTCAAAATTTTATCAATACATTATTCATGGTTGGTCTGAGATGTATAATGCATGGCATCTCCTCAGGTTTTGCTATGCTATTTACCTGTGTTGTCTCTGGAAAACTGCATTATCCAAAGCATGAATAAATATGTCTCTAAATTCTTCTGTAGGAACTGTTTCTCTTTCTAAAGATCAATGGACATTTTACTTTGTATGACTTTATCTCTTTTATCCAAACTTCTTCAGCCTAAAGTTGAAGGAGATGCTTCTTTTTCTTTTTTTTTGGATGATGTAATTTGGGTTACGTAACTTGCCTAGAGCCACACAGCTAGTAAGTGTCACGTGTCTGAGTCTGGATTTGAATTTAGGGTTTCCTGACTCCAAGATTAGGGCTCTCTCCACTGCACCACCTAATTGCCCCCAACATACTTCCATTCTAATAATCAAGAAATATGAAATACAGAGAGCATTTTTTTTCCTGATTTAAGAGGTAGGACTGAAGGAGAGCTCTCCTAGCATATTGCTCACTAAAGTGATCAAGCACAGATGTGTTTAAGTTCACAGAATCCTTGATAAGGGGCCAGAAGTCATTGCAGAAGGCACCAATTCAAACCTAAATGCACCCCACTGCCTTGGAAAGGCCATTCATATAGGAAGGGGGTTCAATTTCAGCAGGGGTCCAATACTTAAATATTTTTCTTTCCCAACTCTGTCTTACAAAATCCCTATTTCCCTTCAAAGCACAGCACTAGGACCACCACCTATAATAAGTTCTTCTAAATCTCCCTAATAATCAGTGTTCTTGCAATTACTTTGTCTTTAGAATGAATGTGTTTCATCTATTTTGTGCTTCACTAATTCTTTACACATATGGTAGAATACAAGCTCCTTGAGGCCAGAACTAATTCTTTTTTTTTTTCATCATCATACTCAGCACAGTGTTTGATCCATAGTAGGCACTTAATAAATATTTTTTGAATTGCATCATTCCCAAGAAAAGCATGAGTGAAGCTCTGGAATAGATGACAAAAACATAGACTGCTAGATCTATAGGAAACAATCTAATTCCTTCACATATACCCTTTATCTCATTTATTTTTTCCTCTATATATTCCATCTGTCATGCTCACTCTTCTTTCATGTTTATTCAATCCCGCCCATTCTACTAGCTCTTTCTTTTCAGTCTACAAACATTTTCAAGTTTCTCTATCAAGAAGCAATGATTCTTTGATTTTGCCATTCCCTCAAACTTTCACCCTACCTCTTTTTTGCCCATTATTTAATTTCTCAAAAAAGTAGGCTATCCTTCCCCCTCTACTTCTTCATAATTCAATTACTGTTCCTTAACATTTTGTACCCTTCTTTCTGCTTTCCTTATTTTTTTGAAGCAACTATTACCATGATCCCCAATGGCCTTTATATTTTTTTATTCTTGTTTTATTCTTAACTTTTCTGACCTTCATTTTCTTCATCTACAGAGTTATATTTACTTTTCAGCTCAAAATTCCATGTCCCTTAACCTGTCATACAGCATTTGACACCGTGGATCAATCTTTCTTAGAAGAACTCTTCTCCAATGTTTTCCAAGATATTTAATTTTCGTGACTCTCATACCTCCCTTTCTAGACGTGATAAATCCTTCCTAATTTTATTTCCTGTCAGCTCATTTTCCTGAAACATGGACATCCCTCAAGATGCTGTTCTTAACCAGCTTCTTTTCTCTATACTTTCTTCCTTGGTGGTCTCATTCACTCTCATAGATTTATCATCTCCTCTATGCGGATGACTCATAATCTGTCTCTGCCTCCATCCTCTCCCTAGATCTTTAGTCCCATATTTCAACAACATGATAGATGTCTTGGTCATCATCTCAAAAGCAATATGTTCCAAACTCATCTTCAACTTCAAATCTTCACCTATCCCTAATTTCTCAACTTGTATTGATAGTACCATCTTCCCCCTACTTACTTAGACTCACAATTTTGGAGTCAGATTTGATTTTTCTTTCTATCATACCTTCCCAATCAATTAGTTGCCAACTCTCATACATCTACAATACCTCTCATATTCATCTTTTCCTCTCTATTCCCAATGTAAGCACCCTTGTTAATGTCCTCATCCCTTGGTTCCTTGACTATTGTCTACCAACCAATTTTTCTGCCTTTATTTTTTCTTCAAACTGTGCCTCATAGGATCAAAATGTCATCTTTTCTGCATGTTAGTCTCTGATCACATCCCTCTGATTTCATAACAACGATAGAAGATTGAAACCTTATATGTCTATTCATGAATTAATTGACAATTTTAGAAAGTATCATCCTAGAGAAAAGAATTGCTTTTTTTCTTTCCTTGTTCCTATGATTGTACTAAATCCATTAGCTTAAATGCTCTTTGTGACAGTATGAGATGATCTGAGTTTGAGAGACAGCCAGAATTTCCTGCTGACAAACTTTCCAAAAAATAAAATCTACATCCATTAACTTGGAAACGGGATTTTGTATGATAAGACTGTGACAATCTCTTAATGAGACCCTGATCCAAGTAATACCATCAGTTCAAAGTTTGGCTTAGAGAAGTATCATTCTTCCTGTGAAGTCCACTCACTCTTTAAAGTAATGGAAAGGGTGATATGGACAGAAAATAGAGTGTGAAGAATTAGTGTCAGAGAACATCTTTTATTCATCAATGTACTCTATCAACAAGAACCACAAGCAACACTTGGCTGTTTTTCCCCACAGAAATAAAACAAGAGGGAGCAAAAATGTTGGCTACTTGACAAAATGCCATTTATGATTTGCACCCTGAATATTTTCCACATGTAAACAGCTTGCTTTACTTTCAGACTTGTTTATTAACTTTGGAGTCAGTGCTAAGTGTATGCATATATACTGAAGTGCTATGCAAAGAGAGAAGTAGTTAGTGAGGGGATCAATCAACTCAGACAAAGCTGAGTAATAGACTTTCAGTCTGTGAGGGAAACCTATGGGGGAGGTGATGAGTCTCCATCATATACTATTATAGGATAACACCAAAGGGAAAGATGAAGCAAGATAAGTGCCAATTTCCATTCTGAGGATGGAACTTCTCAATCAAGTAATTAGGTGATGAATCGGATGTTAAGACATTATAGCATTCACATGCTCTAGTTCTAGCAAAAATAAGTCAGGCCAACCTGCTAAGATGGTGGAGTAATATCTCTTTAAAAGATCTAAGTTTTCAGTCCCACAGGGTGAATCGAGTAGAGTCAACCCTATAGAAAGAGACACGGTCAATTCCATCATAGACAAGTGGCTACCTGACACCATTATATTTATTGAGAGCAGTTTGTGCTAGTGATGGTGACTTAAGGAAGAGGAAGAGTAAACCTTTTTGCCAATACTTACAGATTATAATTATAGAGCCTCTAGAAGGAAATTTCAGAGAATTAAAGAATTTGAACAATGGAAATGTCCTCAATGGCCATACATGATAAATATAAGTGAAAGGAAACTCGATTAACATTATTTTGTTGCTTGTAGATCTAATTCAATTCAGAAAACATGTATTAATTACCTACTATATAATCACTGACTGTGCTACGCTCTGAGGATACAAAGACAAAGAGGACTTAGTTTCTGTCCATGAGAAACTTACATTTTATTGGAGCAACAATGTGGACATAGGAAATGAAATAAAAAATACAGGAATTTTGGGGAGAGAACCAAATAAAAAGATATTTTATGAATCATTGAATAGAGGATCCAGAGAGTAAGTAAGGTAGAGAGAAATGAGAGAGAATGAGTATGAAGAAGTAGGGTATTGGAGCCAACAAAGGAAATTTGTATATTTATATACAAATATATAATTTATAAGCATGGAGATTCTGAGCGGACTATAGGGTGGTAGCTTGTCATGCTCTCTATAGGAGCAGGGGGAATGTTGATTTGATAATCCATCCTTGTGCCAGAGGCATAAAGTGAGGGGAGAGGGTCACATGAGAAGGGAAGAAGGGGAATCTCTGATCTTGTCCTGTCATGGTGAATGTCAGTAGAATTCTAAGAAATGTTTAGTTATAGAGAGGTAAGATATCTTCAGACTCATCTGAATTATTGGGATTTTGGGAAACCTGAGAGTCAGATAGACAACCAAGAAGGTTTCCCAAAATCCCAATAATTCAAATGGGTCTGAAAATATATTATCTCTTTATAATTATCTATTTTTGACGGAGGAAAGTGGCCAAAATTGTGATGTGAGTTTGTGTTTTCCTGTGCCTTTGGTGTTTCATTTGTGGTGGATCAAGTAATGGGTTAGGGCTTATGATCGATGACTAGATCATAAAGTGACTTATCTTTGGAAGGGTATGAAGGTTTATTGTGAAGTTTTGTGAGTTTTGCTATTTATTGAGTTAATATTCCTGTCCATGCCTGATGGCAAGCGTGGGGATGGTGGTGGTGATACTTAGGCTGCCAGTATATATCTGCTTCTTTGTGACTGTTAGTCTTGATTTTTTGTTTTTTTTAAACATTTGCATGTTTTATTTATAATTTGCAATATTCCAGCAGAGTGGCTCCATTGCTACATTTCTAATTCTTAGCAATGAACTCATAGAAAAACAAAGCCAAGCTTTTACAGTAATTTAGTCAAGACATAACTAAGATCTCTGTAGCTATATTAAGGGAATTTTCATTTACTAAGGTGTTTATTAGAGCAAAATGTCTTGTCAACCACAGAGTCAACAATATATGCTTATTACTAAAGATGTAATCCATTTACTCATGCACCAAGTTTATGTTCCCCACCCTTCTTTTACCGCACATTTCAAACAAATATAAAACCTCCAATGACTTGAGGGACTCATTTTGAGACTCTAATATATGTAATATTCATTAAGGAAGGCAATGTGACCCTCTGGGAACTTTCTACATGCAGAGAGGGGCTTTGTTTTTCTGGAGAGGAGATATATTTCTTTAAACCTTGTTCCATCGAAACAGAGAATCATGAGGTCTTTCAACAGATTTGGGGAAAATGATAGCCTGGGAAATTAAACATGGTTTTCTTATAAATAGGGGATATTTTAGAGTTCTCCTAGGAAGATTGAAGAGATGGGAGAATTAAGGGGCCTTTCAGAAAATTATACCCAAACAAAGGGACAGTGCATTCTTAGGCAATCTGGGGGCAAGTGACAAGCTGTGATATGACCTCTTGGACTGTTTTCCCCTGGCAATAAGGGCAAAATCCAGTGTCCTGGGTCCTTTAGGAATAAGGACTTGACTATTTCCTGTTAAAAGACATCCTTCTTTGAAGTAGATTCAATCTAGGAAGCAGGGTTCCATAGCTACCGAATGGACATGGGGCATTTCCTGACTTCTTTGGCTTCCTTCTGGTCTCAGGCAAGAAATCTTTTTGCAAGAAATCTTTCTTCGTCCCAATAAAACTAGTTCCTCTTCTCTGTGACCATCCCCAATTTATCCTGTAGATATTTTCTTGGTTCATTATTTTTGCTGTTCAATCATGTCCAACTTCTCATGACCCCAAGGCCTAATTCATGAGGTTTTTTTGGGCAAAGATACTGAAGTGATTTGTCATTTCTTTTTCCATGAAAAAAATCGGGGCAAACAGGATTAAGTGATTTGCCCAGACATACACAGCCAGTAAGTATCTGAGGCTAGATTTGAACTCAGATCTTCCTGATTACAGGCAGTATACTTGTAATTCATTGCATCCCCTGGCTAGATCTCTTTGTGTATTATATTGATGCATATTATCTCCTTCATTGGAGTATGGGCTCCTTGAAGTTAAGGATGAATTTTGCCTTTTATTTCTCCTTCCAAATCTTAGCACAGTTCCTAACATTTAGTAGGCACTTAAGAAATGCTAGATAATTTGATTTGACATTTACTAAATCAATGAATTTTCACTTCTTAAACTCTTATACAGTCCAGGCATTGTGCTGAATGTTGGGGATACAAAAATGGTTCCTGTCCTCAGAGAACTTCCATTCTAATGAGGTGTGTGGGTGGGATAATGTATAGGTATATAAGCAATCGCAAGAGAGACACAAAGTAGGTAGAAATTTATATTAGAGATGAAGTCTTTAGCAGCCAACAGAAGGGTCTATGTTTTTGGCACAACCAATGTGGTTCACGATTGTCTGATTCAAGCAATTAACCAAAGGGTTATTTTGTATGTGCTTATTTGTTACAAGAAAGACCATTAATTTTTTGGAGGGGGAGTTTTGGGGAAGAGAGAATGGTGATAAAGATGCTAAATAAATGAGAAAAAAGAAATGAGTGGAAATGAAACATTTTAAAATTACCCAGAAGAGAGCAGGAGGAAATTGAGAAGGAGGCACTGACAAGCAAGGCATTATTAATATTGTGTTGAATTTCATATCTATTTAAAAAAATCAACTTATATTGAACAGAAGTTCACAGTTTAAAAAAAATAACATTTGTTAAATGATTTCATCCAGGGAAAGCTCCAGTGGTCCTGATTAATATCTGGCCATTGGACCAGATAGTTTGGGAGGAGGAAGTGAGATTAGTGACCTTGAACAGCCCTCTCTCCAATGCACTTGTATATCATGGCATTATCTCCTTGATGTCACGGTCATTTTTGAGAACAAAAGACAAAGAAGAATCAACTATGAGCCAAGTAGGACTGAACAAAAGAGCTTCCTCCTTCCTTCTATGGAGTAGTTTGCCATTTCCTTCTCCAGATCATTTTACAGGTGAGGAATATGAGGGAAACAGGTTTAAGTGATATATCCAGAGTCACAGAGCTAATCAGTGTTGGAGGCCAGATTTGAACTCTGGAAGAAGAATCTCCCTGAGCAATTTATCCACTGTGCCATCTAGTTGCCCTCAATGAAGGAGATGATATGCAAACAACTTATTACATATAAGATATGTGCGGAGAATAGGGACTTCAGAGGGAAAGATAAAAGTGAGAGGGCAGCATAAGTCTCTTGCAGGGGGTGGGAGTTGAGCTGCCTTAAAGGTATCCAGACTGGAGGTATGAGGAGAGAGCATTCTCAGCATTGGAGTCAGCCAGTGAATGGGAATGAATCAGAAGATGAAGTGAGGGCCCAAATGAAATTACATAACAAATTTATAGTGGTTCTAGGCAGCGTGATTTCATGACTTTCTCTAGTTCTAGTCAACATTACATTAATAAGAGTGAAGACTGCAGATTGTGGGAGTAATCAATGTCAGGGTTTGGAAAGGAGCATTTTAATGATGAGCCAAAGGGATAGGCTAACATAGAGTTGAATTGATTCACCAAGGGGTTAAATAGCAAAAGGAGGAGAGAACAGCCAAGTGTGGGCAGATGTTCTAGGAAAGAATTGATGGATGGAGAGACTGAAGTCATGGGGTTGGGATTCAGGGGTTGCAGGGCGAAGGAAAGGTAGAATACTATTATATCATGATCAGATAGAATTCAGAATTCTTGAACGTGTAAGTGGAACACAAGATCACTCTATGGCCATCTTTATGTATAGCTGAGGTTGAGTTGAGAACTAGTTCATGGAAATTTACATAGATTGAGAAAATGGAAAATTAGAATATTTGAGGAAGTATAAGCATGTATATTAAAGTCTCCTATTTTGAGGACTGGATAAAGACATGAAAAGTATTAAGGAAGAAAGGAAGGAAAAGTCCTGGGAGATTGATAAATACTGGTTAATAGACAATCAATAAGTATTTAAATGCCTACTATGTTTTATATACAATCCTCTTTTTTTGTTCTTTATATATGGAAATGTTCATTTTTATGTTTAGCAAATTCTTTACAAAAAGTTTTTTTCCATTAAAAATGATGTCTCAAAGCAAATCAGAAATTCACATTTTTAAGGTCAGGCAATGGATGGGTGAGAGTTATCAGAAAGGTGATTATTATTACTAACATAAAAACATGACATGAATATTAGAATATACTCAGAAGCTAGGAATATGATATCCCTTACAGTGAGAACAATGAGGAGTCCCTAGATCTAGAATTAGTTACTAATATTTTCTTCCTGGAAGTGGCCCTCCTAGGCACCCTGCAGACTTCACCTTCAGGGAGGTCTAGCTAGGTGGTGGAATGAATAGAGTATTGGGCTTAAGGTCAAAAGAACTAGGTTTGAAATCTTTAACTACCTGTGTGACTAACTGGGTTAGTCACTTAGGTTTTCTAAGGCTCAGTTTCCTCATCTATAAAATGGGGATTAAAATGAAAATAACACAGTTTATTTCATAGAGTTGCTATAAGGATCAAGTGAAATATCATATTTAAAGTACTTTTCAAGCTTTAAGATGCTATATAAATGCTAACTTCAGTCAAACTGAGACCTATAAAGCTTAGCTTAAAAAGATCAAGGACTCCCATTGCATACAAGGCCATCTCCAGTCATCCTGATCTGTAACTTGCCACTGGATCCAGATAGCTCTGGAGGGGATTGTGAGGCAGGGGACCTTGTACAGCCCTCCATCACTTAAATACAATTCATTTACATGTCATGGCATCATCTCCCTGGTATCATGGTTGTCTCAAAGAACAAAGGAAAGACAACCACAATAACAACAGTATTATTATGACCAGTACATCCTTGTCAGGACCTAAACCACATCCATTCAACTCTTGTCCTGGGACAAAAACTTTCTCTCAGTGATCTTCTGTCCACCCCTACTTGTCTGCCCCTTTACTCTCCCTTCCCATTTCTTGCTCTGAAAGAACTGTGAAATGACTTTCCCGATGTCCGATACTTCAGAAATGGCCATCAAGATTTTAGAACTCTGCTCCTTTGTATCCCTTCTCCCCCACAAGCTCATGCCAAGAGAGGATGACTGGGTGAAGAAGAAATTCTTGGTATTTTAATCACTAAGAGGGCCAGTCTTTAAAATATGAGCCAACAGAAGCTTCTCTGGTTCGAAGATTTATGTTGCTGGGAAGCTGTAATGCATTTCAATGAAGAATGATATATCCCCAAACAACACTTTTTTTCATTACACCAGGTACAAAGTTACTATATTTCTTAAGATTTTTTAAAAGACATAAACTATTTCCAGCTATTATCTTACAGACAGATTCAGAAATGTCATACATGGCTTTCATAGGTATAAATTAATACACAATCTTCACTTCAAATGAAACTTTTCAGCTTCCCAATGAGTCTCTGTGTCATATTTTATAGGCAAGCCCATAGATTTCCAAGTGTCTGTTTTTTTTTAAAACTGACTTGAATGGCAGTTTTTTAGCGAGAATGTTGCATGATTCTTTGAAAATAAAAGGCCAGAAGGGAGTTGCTTTTCTTTCCTATGTTTTATTGGCAGCATCTTCCACTGACTTCCTCATGTAAACCCCTATGTGTCCAACAGGTGATCCTGGCCTTTCAAGGGATAGGCTAGGTTAAGCACAAGCTTTCTCTGTCATATACAATCAAATCTGGGGAGTCTTTGAGAATGGTCCTAGAGGCTGCTACTGCAGATAATAATAATAAAAAATAGCTAACACTTACATAGTAGTTTTTATGTTCCAGACACAATGCTAAGTGCTTTACAATCATTTGGTCTTCACAATAAAACTGGGAGGCAAGTGCTTTTATCCCTATTTTACAGATGAGAAAACTGAGGCTAAGGGTTTCAGTGACATCCATAGGGTCACATACTAGTAAGTGTCTGAAGCTGGATTTGAATCGATCTCTTACTGATTGCAGGAAATTAATTCTTTAATTTGCCTGGGGCTGATGGATGTTAAGAGCTTTCCTAGTTAATAAAAAAAAAAAAAAACCACCAGTGTTGATCTTGTGCTTAACAGCTTGTAAAGTGACTTAGGTGTTTATGTACCTCCAAACAACTCTGTGAAGTAGGCACATTATTATTTTCATTTTATAAGTGGGGCTAAAGACTGAGAGAGGTTATGCTTTGTTTAGTCACCCAGCTAGGAGGTATCAGAGGCAACATTTCAACCCAGAGCTTTCCTGGATCTCAGTATAGCACTTTATCCACCATGGCAGGGGAAGCTAGCCACCAACTTTTTATACATCCTTATCCAACCCAATCCTATGCACCTCTAGTCTATGTGGTCCTCCCATTCTATTGCATTCTTTGGTTTCTTCCATCATTCACAAACTGCTTTTTATTATGGAATTTTCCACTTCACCTCATTCCCTGTTTTGACCCAAATGGAAATCTGAGTGTACTCCTTTCATGGTTTCTGAAGATCTGGGCTAGAAGGAAAAATAGTCAACAACTTCTCTGTTTACTCTCACTTCTAGTCAATTCCTTTTTAAAGCCTCATTCAATAAGTGAAATAAGATGGAAGAAGTAAGAAAGAAAGAAGATTAAGATAAAATAAAGTTTGCTAATTATGAATTCCTAAGGGCACAGTGGAAGAGGCAGGAAAATCTGAAGCAGGACATTGTGGAAGTTGGGTTTAGGTGGTTTGGAGGAGGGCCAGATAGTTGGGGTTGAGAAACAGGATTTCTATAGTGGCAGCCAGGAGTTGAAAATCATTGGGTAGAGAGAGCAAAAGGGATTGGGAGTATGCTTAATTATGAAAAATGAGCCCAAGCAGAGTGAGAGTAGTTATAACAACTTCTCTTCAGAGGGTCACTCCCTTGATCACCTTAGTCCAACTCTTTGCTCTGGCAGACTTCAGGTCATTCTCCCTCCTTTCTCAAATTCTTTCAGTAACTGTTTTACAGAAATCATAGTCTATGCCATCATGCTTAAGGGCTTTATTTAAAAAAAATGTTTATACCATGACTTTAACTGTTACTAAACCTGGAATATACACAACACACATACATACACACACATAGTGTTCTAAAAATCTTAGGGAAGTTTTAAGCTACACTAAGGTTTTGGGGACATTTTGTATGTTAAATTTATTATGATAGTGACAAAGTTTTTGTTAATGTGCCCTCACATATTTTTTCTTATGAACATTTAAAAATGTGTCATGTATGCCATTTTGGGTGATGATCACTTTAACCTCTTCCCTTCCCCATATAGTAGTCCTCCTTTGTAGCAAAGATGAACAATCATGAAAACAAACTCCTTGGTCATATCTAAGAAAGCTTACATGATTCTGTACCTCTATCCCATCACTTTTATGCACATATGTAGAATGTATCTTTTATAACTAGATTTTTTAAAATCATTGTTGATTTTTATTTTGTATTTCTTCTAAAGGCCTCGTTTCTAAACTATATAGAGAACTAAGCCAAATTTACAAGAATACAAGTCATTCCCAATTGATATAGAAGCAGACAATTTTCAGATGAAGAAATTAAAGCCATATATAGTCATATAAAATATTCTAAATCATTATTGATTAGATAAATACAAATTAAACAACTTTGAGATATCATCTCACACTTATCACTCTGGTTAAGATGACAGGAAAAGATAATGATAAATATTGGAGAGGATGTGGGAAAACTGGATGGTAATGCATTGTTGGAAGACTTGTGAAATGATTTAGCTATTCTGGAGAGCAATTTGGAACTATGCCCAAAGGATTGTAAAATTGTGCATGTTGTTTGTCCAGCAATTCCACTACTGGGTCTGAATTCCAAAATGATCGTTAAAAAAAGGAAAAGGACGCACATGTGCAAAAATGTTTGTTGAAGATTTTTTGTGGTGACAGAGTTGGAAAATGAATTGAAAATTGGGGAATGGCTGAATAAGTAATAAGTAATGGCTGAAATAATGGAATGTTATTGTTCTATAAGAAATGATAAGCAGGCTTATTTCAGAAAAGCCTGGAAAGACTTGTATGAACTATTGCTGAGTGAAGCGAGCAGAACCAGGAAAATGTTGTACACAGTAATAACAAAATTGTGTGGTGATCAGGTATGACAGACAGCTTTTCTCAGCAATTCTGTGATCCAAGGCAATTCCAATAAACTTTGGATGGAAAATGCATCTCAAGGGAGAACTATGGAGATAATGCAGATTGAAGCATTCTATTTTTACTGTTTTTTGTTTTCATGGTTATTCCCTTTTGTTATTATTTTTCTTCTAAATTTGACTCATAGGGAAACATGTAAAATGAATGTACTTGTATATTAGGTTTGTATAACCTAAAAAAATTAAAATGAAAATTGTCATGATTGACTGTTCTGTGGGAAGAGTTTGATCACTTTTATTTCTCTTCATAAATCAGGTGGATTTTCTCCCTGCTCTTACTTCATGCTGTATCAGTTGTTACCACAATCAGTATTTCTTATGGCAAAATTGCATTGCATTTATGTATCACAATGTGTCCATCCATTTGTCAATTGATAAACACCTATTCTGTTTCCAATTCTTTGATGTAACAAAAAGCATTGAAAAAATATTCTTCTATATGTAGGTCATTTCTCTCTGTTCTTAACCTTTTTTGAGTGTAGATGATTGATAGTGATATCCACTATGTACAATTTAATGAATTTGGTGATATGATTATAAATTTCTTTCCATAATTGTTGAACTAATTCATAGCTTCACCATATGCCTGTCTTCTCCATGATCTAGTCAACAATTAGTATTTTCCTCCTTTGTTATCTTCGTTAATTAAGTAAATGAAACAAGAATTTAGAGTCACTTTAAATTTCTCATATTATTAGTGACTTGGGGAATTTTTTTGCATGGATAACCTGCAATTTTTTGAGACTTGCCTGTTTACATCAAGATATTGGAGACATATTTTTCTCAGTTCTTTATATATCTTAGACATTAAGCTTTTAATAAAAACAATTTTCGGTAAAGATGGGAAGGCAGCACAGTAGTAGAATAGAATATTAGAGTTGGAGTTAGGAAAATGTAGGTTTAAATCCTGCTTAAGATGCTTAGATCTTCTATGGTCCTAGGAAAGTTATTTAGCCATTCTGTGCCTTAGTGTTCTCATGTATTAAACAAGTTGTTTATAAGGTGATGGACTCCACCTCCTTTTTAAGCCCTAAATCTGGGGTCCCAGTATTCTGATTCCCACCTTTCCTCAATTAATTCCTTTCTGAACCAAACTGCATTTATTTTGCTTATATAGAAGGCTTTTTAATTTTACATACTCAGAGATGCTCATTTTATCTTTTATGATCATCTTGATTTCTTGTTGAATTCTCCCCCTACCCATACTTATGAAGAATATCTTCTCTCTCTTCTCATGATATAAACTTTGATTTTTAGGTCAAATTTTCATTTAGAATTTATTGTAATAATAGTCAGGCAGGTGCTGCAGTAGATAGATTCCTGGAGGATCTGGATTCACGAAAACTTGAGTTTAAATCCAGCTTCATATTCTAGCTGTGTGACATTGGGCAAATCATTTAATCTCATGCTGACTCATATGTAAAATGGAGACAATAATAATAGTTATCTCCTAGGTTTATCATGAGGATCAAATGAAATATCTGTGAAATGCTTTGCAAACCTCTTAAAGCAATAAAAAGGGATCTATGAAAATGGATATACATATATGTGCACACATATATTAATACACACAGATATGTAAATGAATAAACATGTACACATATACATACATATATAAATGATTTTTTTGGTCTGACTCCTTTCCAGTATTCCTAGCAGTTTTTTTTTTTTTTTAAAGAGAGTAGTTGTCCTTGGGTTTATCAAAACACTGTGCTAGCATAATTGCTTGATTCTGAGTCTTATTTAATCTCTTCCAATGATCATTATTTTACTTTGAAACTATCATTAAATATATTAATTATATATGCTAAGTCATAGAAAACATATTTCCAAATTTCATGTTGTAAAAAAAACATGAAAAATTAAGTAAAAACTATGCTTCTATGTGCACTTAGAGTTTATCAGCTCTTTCTCTGAAGTAGATAGTGTTTTCATCATGGGTCCTTTGAAATACCCTTAAATCATTCCCTTGTTCAGAATAGTTGAACCTTTCACAGTTGCTCATTGTCACAATAATGCTGTTTTTGTATATGACATTTTCCTGGTTCTGCACACTTCACTTTGCATCAGTTGATATAATTCTTCTCAAATTTTTCTGAAACCACTAGGTCATTTTTTATAACACTGAAACCCACTCATCATTTTTTATAGCACAAAAGTATTCCATTATAATCATATACTATAGCTTATTCAGCCGTTCCCCAATTTATGGGTATCTCTTCTATTTCCAATTCTTTGCCACTAAAAAAGACTTGCTATTGGGAGGAAGTTATGACCAAGTAAGAAACAAAGTGTAAAAAGGATAATTTTGATTGTATGAAATAAAAAAAGATTTTGTACAAACAAAAATAATGCAACCAAAATAAAAAGGATATCAGGTAACTGGAGGGCATGTAATTTCACAGCAAGTTATCTGATAAAGACCTTGTTTCTCAAATTATATGTACAACTGAGTCAAATTTACAAAAAAAGCTATTCTTCCATTCATAAATAAATGGTCATAAACACAAAAGGCAATTTAAAGAAGAAATCAAAGCTATTATTTATACAAAATGCTCTAAATCACTATTGATTAGAGAAATCCAAATTAAAAAAAGTCTAAAGTACCACTTATGACTATCAGATCAGCTACCATGACAGAAGTGGAAAATGACAAATGTTGGAGGGGATGTGGAAAAATTGGGACAGTAACATTTTATTTCTTTTTTTTATTTTAAGCTTTTTATTTGTATAACATATGTATGGGTAGTTCCCCAACCTTGATCTTTACAAAGCTTTCCAATACAAATTTTACCCCCAGTCCCCTCCCCTCCCCTAGATGGCAGGAAGTCCACTACATGTTAATAATGTTGAAACGCTTGAGAAGTTATGCAAGAAAAATCCTATCTACAAGAAAAAAAAGAATCAGAGAAAGGCAACACAATGCAAGCAAATGTCAATAGAGATCATGAAAATGTTACGTTGTGGTCCATATTTCATGTCCCTCTTTCTGGGTGTATATGGTTTTCTTCAGTGAACAACTGGAACTGGTTTGAGACAATTCTTTATTGCAGAGAGCCATGTCCATCAGAATTGATCATCATGTAATACTGTTGTTGCTGTGCATGATGATCTCCTGGTTCTGCTCATTTCACTCAGCATCAGTTCATGCACGTCTCTCCAGGCCTCTCTGAAATCGTCCTGCTGGTCGTTTCTTACAGAACAATAATATTCCATAACATTCATATACCATAATTTATTCAGCCACTCTCCAATTGATGGGCATCCCTTCAGTTTCCAGTTTCTAGCCACTACAAAAAGGGTTGCCACAAACATTCTTGCACATGTGGGTCCCTTTCCCTCCTCTAAGATCTCTTTGGGATATAGGCCCAGTAGAAACACTGCTGGATCAAAGGGTATGCACAGTTTGACAACTTTTTGAGCATAGCTCCAAATTGCTCTCCAGAATGGTTGGATCCGTTCACAGTTCCACCAACAATGTATTAGTGTCCCAGTTTTCCCACATCCCCTCCAACATTCATCGTTATCTTTTCCTGTCATTTTAGCCAATCTGACAGGTGTGTAGTGGTATCTCAGAGTTGTCTTAATTTGCATTTCTCTGATCAATAGTGATTTGGAGCAACTTTTCATATGACTAGAGATGGTTTTAATTTCATCATCTGAAAATTGTCTGTTCATATCCCTTGACCACTTATCTATTGAAGAGTGGCTTGAATTCTTATATATATGAGACAATTCTCTATATATTTTAGAAATGAGGCCTTTATCAGAACCATTAAATGTAAAGATGATTTCCCAATTAGATGCTTCCCTCCTAATCTTGTCTGCTTTTGTTTTGTTTGTACAGAAACTTTTTAACTTAATATAGTCAAAATTATCCATCTGGTGTTCAATTAGGAGTTCCAAGTCTTCTTTGGACATAAATTTGTTCCATCTCCACAGGTCTGAGAGATAAACTATATTACGTTCCTGTAACTTGCTTACAAATTCCCTCTTTATATCTAGATCATGAACCCATTTAGATCTTATCTTGGTATGTGGTGTTAGGTATGGGTCAAGCCCTAATTTCTTCCACACTAGTTTCCAATTTTCCCAGCAGTTTTTGCCAAATAGAGAGTATGTATCCCAAAAGCTGTGGTCTTTGGGTTTATCGAACACTAGATTGTTAAGGTTAATGCCTAGGTTGTCCTGATAACCTATCCTGTGCCACTGATCCACTGCTCTATTTCTTATCCAGTACCAAACGGTTTTGATGACCGCTGCTTTATAATATAGTTTTAGATCTGGTACAGCAAGGCCACCTTCATCTGCCTTTTTTTTCATTAATCCCCTTGAAATCCTTGACCTTTTGTTCTTCCAAATGAACTTTGCTACTATTTTTTCTAGATCTGTAAAATAATTTCTTGGGAGTTTGATTGGTATGGCACTAAATAAGTAGATTAGTTTGGGTAGTATTGTCATTTTTATTATGTTCGCTCTGCCTACCCATGAGCACTTAATATTTTTCCAATTGATTAGGTCTGATTTTATTTGTGTGGAAAGTGTTTTGTAGTTTAGTTCGTATAGTTTCTGACTTTTCCTTGGCAGATAGATTCCCAAATATTTTATCCTATCATCTGCTATTTGGAATGGAATTTCTTTTTGTATCTCCTGCTGCTGAACTTTGTTGATAATATATAAAAATGCTGATGATTTATGTGGATTAATTTTGAATCCTGCAACTTTGCCAAAGTTGTGAATTGTTTCTAGTAGTTTTTTAGTTGAATCTCTAGGGTTCTCTAAGTATACCATCATGTCATCTGCAAAGAGTGATAATTTGGTTTCTTCATTACCTACTCTGATTCCTTTTATCTCTTTTTCTTCTCTTATTGCTAAAGCTAACATTTCTAATACAATATTAAATAGTAATGGTGACAGTGGGCAGCCTTGTTTCACTTCTGATCTTATTGGGAATGGTTTTAGTTTGTCTCCATTACATATGAGGCTTGCTGATGGTTTTAAATAGATGCTACTGATCGTTTTAAGGAAAAGCCCATTTATTCCTATACTCTCTAGTGTTTTTAATAGGAAAGGGTGTTAGATTTTGTCAAAGGCTTTTTCTGCATCTATTGAGATAATCATATGGTTTTTGTTAATTTGGTTATTAATATAATTAATTATGCTGATAGTTTTCCTAATATTGAATCAGCCCTGCATCCCTGGTATAAATCCTACTTGCTTGGTCATAGTGTACTATCCTGGGGATGACTTTCTGTAATCTCATTGCTAAAATCTTATTTAAAATGTTTGCATCAATATTCATTAGGGAAATTGGTCTATAGTTTTCTTTCTCTGTTTTTACCCTACCTGGTTTAGCTATCAGCACCATATCGGTCTCATAGAAGGATTCTGGCAGTATACCTTCTGTCCCTAATTTCTCAAATAGTTTGTGTAGTATTGGAATTAATTGTTCTTTGAATGTTTGGTAGAATTCACATGTAAATCCATCTGGCCCTGGAGATTTTTTCTTAGGGAGTTGGTTAATGGCTTGTTCTATTTCTTTTTCTAATATGGGACTATTTAAATAATTTATATCCTCTTCTGTTAACCTCAGCAATCTATATTTTTGTAGATATTCCTCCATTTCATTCAGATTTTCAAACTTACTGGCATAAAGTTGGGCAAAGTAACTCCTAATTATTGCTTTAATTTCCTCTTCATTGGAGGAAAGTTCTCCCTTATCATTCTTGAGACTAACAATTTGATTTTCCTCTTTCCTTTTTCTTATCAAATTAATGAAAGGCTTATCTATTTTGTTAGTTTTTTCATAGAACCAACTCTTAGTTTTGTTTATTAACTCAATAGTTTTCTTATTTTTGATTTTATTAATTTCTCCTTTTACTTTTAGAATTTCCAATTTGGTATTTAATTGAGGGTTTTTAATTTGTTCTTTTTCTAGTTTTTTTTTAATAATAAGCCCAATTCATTGATCTTTTCTTTCTCTATTTTATGCAAGTAAGCATCTAGAGATATAAAATTGCCCCTTAAAACCGCTTTGGCCATATCCCACAAATTTTGGTATGTTGTCTCCTTATTGTCATTCTCCTGGATGAAATTATTGATTGTGTCTATGATTTGCTCTTTCACCCATTCATTCTTCAGGATTAGATTATTTAATTTCCAATTACCTTTTGGTTTATTTTCTCCTGGCCTTATATTGCATGTGATTTTTATTGCATCATGATCTGAAAAGGATCATTTACTATTTCTGCCTTTCTGCATTTGATTTTAAGGTTTTTATGCCCTAATACATGGTCAATTTTTGTATAGGTTCCATGGA
>JAJPUD010000856.1:220683-300003 GCA_023553655.1 Myrmecobius fasciatus | reverse complement strand
AAAAAAAAATGTTTTGTAGTTGAATTAATATATGTTCAGAATGTGTATTGGTGGGTAGAATAGATATTGGTGGATGAATGCAATACTATAGTTTGTATTTATTTTGAATGAGAATTTTAAAAGTCTTCTTTTGTTGTATTTTAGTTTTAATATGCAGAAAGGCTGGTGATTTTTGTTGTTTTCTTTTATATCTAGAGAGATAGCATTTTATAGGGTATAGAGAACCAGCCTCAAAGCCAGGAAGATCTTGATTCAAGTATTGATTCTGATACATAAGGATCATGTGGCTCTGGGTAAGTTACTTCATCTCAAAGAAATCCAGACTGTGGGACCCTAAGTCTGTGAGAGGTTAAATAGTTTTAAATCAGCATTGGTAGAGAGTATTCCCCATTCCTCAATGAAGCCATAGATCTGGTCCCTTCTATTTCCCCAGTACCTGAACTACTTGGCATACAGGGTCCTTGCATGGAAATCATCATTTTATAAATGGCAAAGAAATGCATCACAAGTCAGTTGTTACTTGCAGTTTTTACATCAGTCTTATTTTCAGGATCATCTGAAATTCACATGTTGAATTTGTGTTTATGTCTCTCATATTTGCAATATGTCATAGCCTTTCTAAATGATTTTGTTTGTTACTGTCTAATAGCCTTGTCATGAACTTTCTGCATCTTCCTGAATGTTGTTTCTTATACTGTAGGAAAGGAATTGGGGGTTGGGATATATGTTCCTTTGAAAGATAGATAGGGCTTACAGATATGGAGGATGGAAAAGGGAAAACCTATTGATAAAAATGAATCTACTCAATGAATTCTAGTGTTGACAGTACTTTAGTGGCAAATGACTGTTGTTCTAATGTAATCTAAAAGAAGTGGATTTTTATAGTGGAGAGTTCTCAGATGAGGTTTTAAACTAAACCACAGTACCTTAGATTTTATTTGGGAAAGGTGGTCCAAGCTGGTCCCAGCTCTAATCATGCATGCACTAGCATTCTGTAAGTACAGCTGGCATTTAGGCTGTGAAAATATCCTACTGAGCCTTGAATTTTCTGACAAAGTTACAGAAATTTTACTGAAGTGTACACTAGCCTAAAGGTAATCATAAAACATATTCAAGCTTCTCTCTCCTGTAAATATGCTCCCTTCTCAATGTTACAGCTTGAGAATAAAAGGAGTACTAGATAACTGGTCAGGAAGACTTTTGGAGTTCTGAATTCTAGTCCTAGATTTATTTCTCATTTTCATGTTTTCTTGGGCAAATCATTCAGTCTTCTATTTCTCAGTTTCCTGATTGGTAAAATGGAAATAACAATACATTCATGCTATGTCCACCTCATAGGGTGGCTGGAAGCTTATGTAATCATTATGTGAAAGTTCAAAGGCACCTCTGTGGCCATCCAGTCCAACCTATTCATGCTAGGAATCCTCACTATGACATAACTGACAAGTAGTTAGCTAATTTCTCCTTCAAGTCTTCCAAGAAGGAAGAACTCAGACTCTGCTGAGATTACCCATTCTTCTTTGGGATGACTCTATTTTTTTTAGGAAGATTTTTCCAACATCCACCAAAATCTGCTTCTTTACTACCTCGATCCTTTATTTTTGTTTTTATCTTTTGATCCCAAACCTAACAAGTTGAATCCTCCATATGACAGTTATCACTCCTTCTTTCTTCTGTAGTTTAAACATTTTTTTACTTCTCCAACTATAATAGTATCTAATTTGAGGAATAGACAAAGACATCAAAGAAGAATGTTTTGAAAGTGCTTTAAAATATTTGGGATTTATTAAAATTGACATTTGTTCTTTTACTCAACTGGATATTGATTTGCTTTGAAATAGACCATGGGACCTCTCTTTGTACTTAGAACCTGTGTCAGTCAGTCAATGAGCATTTGATAAATGGTTATAAAATGCCTTAACACCAAGAAAACACAGGAGCTCCATCAGCCAGCACCACACCATCCCTATATGGAACTATTAGTTACAATAAAGGAGCAGTTTTGGATGCTGTGTGAGTTTACTTACCTTGGCAATTTACACACCAGAGAGATGTCCACATTGATAATGAAGTCGAAAAGTGCATTGCCAGAGCAATCTCAGTGTTTGGGAGAGGAGAGGTATTAGACTGACTACCAAAAATGAAGGTCTACAGAGCTGATTTGCTGTCCACATTGTTGTATACATGTGAAACCTGAACAACATACAGCACCGTACCAGGAAACTAAAATGCTGCCATTTAAAGTGTCTTCGGGGGCAGCTAGGTGGCACAGTGGATAGAGCACCAGCCCTGAAGTCAGGAAGACCTGAGTTCAAATCTGGTCTCAGACACTTAACACTTCCTAGCTGTGTGACCTTGGGCAAGTCACTTAACCCCAATTGCCTCAGCAAAAAAGCAAAAAAAAATTAAAAAAAATGAAATGTCTTAGAAATATTCTGAAGATCACCTGGCAGGTTAAGATGTCAGACACTGATGACCTTTCTCAAACTAAACTGCCAAGCATTCAACTCTATTGTAAAAAATGCAAATCTGAGGGGCAGCTAAATGGCACAATGGCTAGAGCACCAGCCCTGAAATCAAGAGGACCTGAGTTCAAATCTGGCATTAGATACTTAACACTTCCTGGCTGTGTGACCCTGGGCAAGTCACTTAACCCCAATTGCCTCAGGAAAAGAAAAAGAATGCAAATCTGTTGGGCTAGCCACATTGTTTGAATGGCAAATGTAGGCTTGCCCAAAAGACTACTTTATAGAGAACTGGTCAGAAAAAAAGTGATAAAAAGACACTCTCAATGACTGTCTTAAGAAATTTGGAATTGATTGTATGACATGGGAGATGCTATCACAGGACTACTACTCAACATAGTGTGCCCTCATCACACTATGTGTGCTCTATGAGCAAAGCAGAATTGAAGTAGTCCAAAAGAAATATGATATATGCAAATATAGGGAACCTAGTTTTTAAGAATTTCCGGAGGTTCTGAGAGGTGCAGTCATTTGCTTTTGTTCATGACTCACCAGCCTCTTCTACTTCTATTTGTATAGCTCTCTCATCCTGAAGATAACTCCTCTCTTGTAGCCTATCCTTTGATTAGTAAGTTTCTACCTGGGACCACTATTTTATGGATAGTCCAAGTCATTCATAGAAACTTTTCTCCAGAAACACTTCTGACTCTAGATTTTTCCAATCTTCCCCCTTCCCCATATCCAATTCTCTTTTATGTGATGTTTTTCCCTATTGGACAGGCAGTTAGTGAATAGAGCATCGGGTCTGGAGTCAGGCAATTACTGAGCCCCAGACATCTACTATCGGTGTGACTGGACAAGTCACTTAACCCTGTTTGTCTCAGTTTCCTCAAGTGTAAAATGAACCGGAGAAGTAAATGGCAAACCATTCCAGTATCTTTGCCTAGAAAATCCCAGATGGGCTCATGAAGAGTTCAACATAAATGAAACTGAACAACATTAGCTGGCAAGCTCCTTGAGAGCAGGAACATTTTTGCTTGCATTTACATTTTCAATATATAGCCTAGTGCCTGGTCTATAGTAGGTACTTCATAAATATATTCTTTTTCTCCTCCTCCTCTTCTTCCTCCTCCTCCTCATTGTCCTCATCCTCTTCCTCATCTTCCTCATCCTCTTCCTCATCTCCTCATCCTCCTTATCCTATTCATTCTCCTTCTCCCTCTCCCCTCTTCCCTTCTTCTCCTCTTCCCCTCTTCTCCTCTTCTCCTCTCCCCCTCTTTTTCTCTTCCCCTCCCCATCTCTTTCCCTCTTTGTTTCCTTTTCTCTCTCATTATCATCATTATCAATTTATCAGTCATCACCATCCTCATTACTCAACTACCTGCATTATTATCACCTACCATGATCATCATCATTATTTATCTTTCTATATTTTTCCTATCTAATTTCTGAATCAGAACTAGAACTTGAATCCAGGTCTTTTTGACTTCTAGACTGTTTTTTGATTGATGATATCATATTGCCTTTTCCATAAAGGATATTTAGGAAATCCTTTTTTTTCATACTATACCTTTGTCTTCATCGCTATGTTGAATTCTCAGTGAGTAATCACCTTCCACCAAAGCAGATTGCCATCTGCTCTGCACCAGAGAGTTGGTTAAGGGTACTGTTGTGACCCAGTGCCTTCCCAGAGTCCCCAGCAAGGATGGGGAAAGTGCTGGCTTGCAGACACATCTTCCAGATTCCAAGAACAGCTTTGTAGCACTCTGCTGTATGATGCTCCAAATCCTGGTTACGTGAACCAACACGGCTGACTCTTCACAGGATCTGAAATGCTTTTTAAACACACACACAATAGAAAACTTTTGAGTTCTTTGTAGAAGTCACAGGATTTACAAAGTTGAAATCTGAATGACCCTTCCATAAATTGCTAATATGAGCCCAATTGAAAAGCTTCACTAAAGTTTGCATTAGTTGTCAACTTTTGACAATGTGTTGTTCCTCAAGACTTTATCTGCATTGGATATTATTTATTGCAGAAGGGTTCAGGTTGGGACAGACAAATTTAATAAATTACTGAGCCATAAAAGTCCAGCAAGGAAATTGGGGGCATGCCTTTCAGAATGACTTCAGCAAGGACAACTGTGAATGATGCTGTGACATATTGCTCATGGTACAAATTGGCAACAGACGACTGGGCTAAAGGGATTATTTGTCTAACCCACTATAGCAATTTATTTGTTCCTGTGCCAGTTTCTTAGAGTCAAAATCCCATGTATAATTCTGGGGAAAACTCAGTTAAAATACCAAGTCTATTAGCAGCCCCCTGCAACTAGAGGGTAAAAATGGGTAGAGAGAGAAAGTTGACAAGTCAAAATTACCAAGGAGAAACTGGAATGACAAAGAAAGATATTAGAAGAAGCCCAAACCTGACACTTGCAAAGCA
Organism: Myrmecobius fasciatus; assembly: GCA_023553655.1. Taxonomy (NCBI): domain Eukaryota; kingdom Metazoa; phylum Chordata; class Mammalia; order Dasyuromorphia; family Myrmecobiidae; genus Myrmecobius; species Myrmecobius fasciatus. Next base: position 295,092 of record JAJPUD010000856.1, on the reverse strand, counting down.
TCAGAGATTTGATAAGAGAGAAGCAATAACTTTTAAGCACTATAGTACCCTGTCATTGCCCTAGAAACAGACAGCCCTGTTAATGGGAAATGAGACTAGATGGAACCTCAGTATCTAAGACTACTTGATACTACTTTTGACAGCCTCGCATCTTTTTATATGTCAATAAAGTCATTGAAATGAAATCTCCAAAGAATTGGTGAGAGTATTAGAGCATAATAAGGACTTTGGTTACCATGTCACAATAAGTAAGAAACCTGAGAGATATCAAGCCCAAGGTCAAGACTTCCTTTTGATTCCAGCCTGTCACTCACTTCCAGTTGACACTTGACAAGGTACTTAAAGAATATCCCAGATGCTCTGAGGGAAGTAGATGAATAAATGATCATGTGGCCTCCTCTCAGTGCCTCAGGCAACTCCTTTGGATTTTTTTTTCTCTTAGTCATAGTTAGGTCACAATCTGCAATCTGAGAGCACTTACACATAGGGGGTATATCTCACAAAGATATTTCAGATCTTTAACATATTTACATATTCAGTGCCTGCAGAGGGGTCTCTTCTCCTGCTGGATAATGTTTCACCAGGGCTCAGGGATCAATAGTGATGCTGCTTCAGGAGGAAGAGATCTTTAGAGGACACATGCAGGTCTGAACTCTTTTCTGCCAGAGCTATATAGATGTTCCAGAAAACAACAGTAGATGAGACACAAAGGGAAAATGCTTTCTTCCTAGTGTACTTATCCAATTTTTCTTATGGGATGCAGAGCTGTCTCTGTGTAAATTAAGGAGGTAGGAAGGAATGGAAGGAAGTCATAATAAGGGAAGGGAAAGTATTTTGAGATTCTAAGGGTGACCAATCTTTGCTTGTTGTACCTAGAGATTTTTTTAGACTCCTGATAAATCCTGTTAGGGTTTAGTAATCACTTTCACTCATCTGCTTGTGGCTAATTGTAAAGAAGTTTGCATTTGAAGTTACAGGATTATAGATTTAGAGCTGGAAGGGTCATCAGAGGCACTTGAGTTTACAGAACAATAAACAGGATTAGGGAAGTTAAAAGATTTGCTAAGGATCCCACAGGTAGTATATTTCAGAGGTGGTGTTTGAACTCAGGTTCTATGATGCCAGAACTATAAATGCTTCCATTGTATCATACTGCTTCCAGTTAGAGGATCTGGGTTCAAATACTGTGTCTGACATTTATTAAGTGATATTGGACAAACTAATAAGTCACCATAATCTCTCTGGAATTCCATCACTTCTAAAATCCCTTCCAGATCTACATCTATGATCAATATGACTGATAAATCAGAGGGGCAGACATAGGGGAAAGGCTACGAGCTCAGGGATATCCCAACATAACCAGTAGAGTTACCTCTGCTCCTCTTGGCAGCTCTTTTACCTTTTTTCAAGTGCCTTTCCTCTAGAGGGATTTGAATTTGTGCCTCACATCATTCCCAAAGCAAGGCCTGATCCTGGCTCAAGTAGGTCTTGAGCTAGAAAGAGCCCTTAGAAGACCACTATTCTCTTAGCATTATTGATCTTTGGTAAAGAGAAGTTTCCTTAATATTGAGGTCCATTGGTGGTGCTAACCATATCATATTTGGACTCTGTGAATAGGTTTTAGATATATAATATATTCAGAGAATAGCCTTGTATCACAAATGTGGTCAGTAACTGGGCTGAGTTCTCTGGCCATATAAGAAAGCAAAATTGGCTGGCCAGTTTGATTAGATCACAGAAGAAATAAACTGGAGTTATACGCAACAAAAAACTAGTAATAAAATGTTAATTTTGCTTCCTATTAAGACTGGATTCATTCATTCAGCATTTTAAAGAGCCTACTATGTACTAGGCAGTGTGATAAAAAAGCAAATCAAAACACATCTTGCCCTCAAGGACCATATGTTCTTATTTTTTTTTATTACTTTCCAAATTAAGAGGCAAAGATTTTATTATGCTGCTAGCAGCATAACTGTGGGCTATATACATTTGGGTTTTTAGCAAAGAAAATGGATTTTTAGCAATTAACAAGGGAAAAAATGGGAACTAAGTTCCCTAGCAGAACTCACAATTAACCAGGGGGGAAGATGTTCTTAAGAAGAAAGATTCCATGATGCTGTGACAAGTAAGGACCTTATATTCTATTGGGAGGAACCATATTGTTACATGTAAATATAAGTAAAAACAAAATATATGAAATCTTTTCCCTTTCTTTCAGTGGAGGTCTTTTGTTTCAAGGTCCATTGGGGCTTTGTGGTTTCCTCCAATTTTAGCACCATGTCCTTTTACAAAGTCATTAATGTCTTTACACCATCACCTTAAGTTGTCAAATGTTCAGGTGGGTCAACTCCATTGGAACGTGTCACTACCACATCATTTATTTATTTTCTCAAAAGAGAAGAAAATGATACTGATTTCTTGTTTTTCTGGCTAGAGCCTCCGAGGGAAGATCTTTTCACAGGGGAAGAATGAGGCTCTAGAGGGCAGACTTCAGCTGTTTTTGCAGAGATGGAGAAAAATTTTCCAAAGGCATTTCAAACAGCAGGAGAAAAACCACCTAATGAGTCAATGCCTTTTCCTTTTAATTCATAAATCAGACAGATCAATAATTGTTTGAAATGGGAAGGGAATATTCAAACCTCTTTGGAAGGGAGAGTTGAAATGGTTTCTAAGTTAACAAAAATAACAAATATCAAATCTCTGACTTGCCTCAGTTTCGACTGCCCTGAAACTTATCTTGCCTGTGGTCCTGGCAAGAATGTCACAGAGCATGAAATGATGGGGACTAATTAAAGCTCCATATTTATTGTGGGACTCAATTCTAGGAAAGGAGACAGATTTTTCTCAGGCCACAGTTTGCAGGAATGACATATATTTACACCTTACAGCCACCAACTGGAAGTGAATTTTCTTTGAAACAGTTTGTGTTGCAGGATGAGAATTTCTGATTGTGAAACTAAGGTTGCTGATTCTGTCTGCCCCCCTCTATGCCATCATTAAGACACTATCTGACCTCTTGTAAGTCTCTTTCTCTCTCTGGGTCTCAATTTCCTTATCTGTAAAATGAGAGGATTGAATGAGATGACTTCTGTCCTCCCCACTCAACCACCCAAGCTCTGATATTTGGCAATTCTGTGAATATTTTCTTTATGACAAGATTCAACCAATTATTAAGTAGAATGAAAAATGCCTATTGTCCAGCCTGTCTAAATATACCCTAAATCTGCTTTGTATGTATCTTATATGTATGTAGGCTCTCCCCTTAGAATGTAAGCCTTCTGAGGGCTAGGCCTGTTTTGCTTTTATTTTTATATACCCAGTCCTTAGAATAGGAATACAGTAGGTACTTAATACATGGTTGGTGATTGATTGCTTCCGTTATTCAGGCAGTTAGATGACCTACAGAACTTATTATTCATTTTACATCCCTAGAACCGATAATAAAACTTGATGTGTTGGATCTAGAATTAAATAGAGGAAGGAAAGTAGGCTGTATTGCCTTCAGGACAAAACAAAGTGGTTTTTTTTTTAATGACTCCACACTTTTTTTTTAGAAACAAAGACTTATTATCTTTATAATACCAATATTCTGTTGGCATTGCTCCATGGCTTTAAGACATAAACTGTGTTTGGCTTGGAGGAATTAAAAATGAACATAAGAAAAAGCTCATCTCTTGAACCGATTTAGGGATGGGATAAGAGAAGATGGAGTAGTCATGGGGTGTGGCTGAGGGCTAGTAGGTGGGAGGTAAGAGTGAACTACTGGTGCTCTTGCCGTGTCAGGAGAAATTGAAGGCAGCCTCCAGCATGTTTGATGGGCATCCTGCAGTGAACTTAGAGGAAGACTTGGCAAGAGTCATATAGGATGGGTAGGGATGGTCTACATTATGGGAGGAATGGGGTGACCAAAGATATATTTGAATATATATCACATACTATGCAAAGCACTTGGGAAATAGAGGCAAACATAAAAACAGCAGCTGCCCTGGAGAAGCTTCCTCCCATCCATCATCTAACTTTGTCTAATATCATCAAGTAATGAACTAATAGGGAAGTAGAAGGTCCATAGAATTATTGATCTTGCACTGGAGGGAACTTAAATGCCATCTAGTCCAATTCCCTAATTTTATAGATGGGGAAACTGAGGCCTGGACAGGACAGTGACTTGCCCAAGATCACATAGAGAGTAAGTAGCAGAGTTAAGATATGACTCAGACCCTTTCATTCCAATTTAATTAAGTTCTGCAAACCACATATTGAACTCCTACTGTGACATGCCAGGTGTTGAATTTAGTGCTGTTGATGCACATAGAAGAATAATTATATCTATATCTATGTACATATATATAATATATACATAATATAAATTATATATACTATATATGTATATATACACACATATGTATGTATATATATATATATACATACACACACACACACACACACACACACATATATATATTTATATATAGTAACTGAAGAGGCAGAGGATCCTAAAAACTTTCTGGGAAGTTTTTTTTGGAGGATACAGAGGTAAAACTGAGCCTTGAAAGAATTTAAAGATTCTGGAAGAGAAAATTCATTCCAGACAGGAGATATGATTAGCATGAATGCATGGAGGTAGAAGACAAAAATTATGTGTTTGGGAAACAAACTATCCTATGCAGCATATCTTCTTTCTCCCATTGGTGAATTTCTCCCAGAACTAACTTCATGATGAGGAAGGGTCCAAACTATTCATGGTTCACTCTACAGGATTCTCCCCTATCTTCTCAGCTCCCTTTTATACATAGTTTTCCTTCATTAGAATGTAAAGTCTTTGAATATAGGGACTGTTTTTTTTTGTTTTGTTTTCATTTATATCCTCAGTGCTCAGGATAGTGTTGGCAACTTAGTCAACACCTAATAAATGCTTATGGACTTAACTGATATAGAGCATGTGGAAGAAAGTAATGGGAAATAAGACTAGATAGATTTGTAGAGGCCAGGCTGTAGAAAGTCTTGGATAAAAAAAATTAAAGTGGATGCATTCTCTTCCAGAAGCAGTAAGTCCCATTGAAGAAGTTAGACTATAGCAATAACATGGCCAAATATGCCCCTTATTAGGATTATTCTAAAAGTGATATGGAGGATGGATTGGACAGGGGAGAATGGAGGTAGGAAGACCAAATAAGAGGCTGTTAGAAAAATCTAGGACAGAGCCTGTACTGCAGTGGAGTGGAGTGGAGAGAAAGGGCCGTCTGTGAGAAATATTGGTGGAGGTAGAACTAATGACCTGGAAAATGATTCCATTTGGGAAATTAAAGTGAAGGAGAGTCCGGGATGATAGAAGGACACCCTCAGAAGGTGATCAGTCTGTTAAACAGTAGATTGGTTGTGTTTACTCTGCCATTTTAGTCATGCTTGTCAGGCTATTTGGACTTTTCTTGGCAAAAAGATACTGGAGTGATTTGCCATTTCTTTCTCATTTTACAGCTGAGGAAACTGAGGCAGAGTTCAATGACTTGCTCAGGATTACATTGTAAGTGTTTGAGATCAGATCTGAATTTATGAGAGCTGAGATTTCTGTAAATCTGGGTTCCCTGACTCCTATCCTTCCTTAGGCACCCAGGCTAAGGTGATCAAAATTTGTGAGTCTTCTGAAATGCCCACTTGAACCTATTTTCTACCATGGTCAAAATATTCATCCACATTCCCCATCCACCTCCACAGCCCTTTCCCCACCAAGGGGAGAGACCTCCCTCCTCCTTGCAGTTTTGCAGTTCACCTTTAAAACAATGAAATTCTCTGGCTATGGAGCAAAATGATTAATAGTCTCTATTGATTTTCAAAAGTAAGGAAGCACAGTGGAGTGAAGCAGTGAATAAGAAGCTTAACTTTCCCATTACTCGTCAGCTTTTTAAAAAGGGTATTGGGAAATGACTCTTTCTTGGGGAATGTCAGTGAGTTTCTAAATATTAAAAACCTTTTCATGTGTTATGGAAAGGTGATGAGTGTTCCTTTTGGAGCACAATTCCTACTTTTCAAAGCATGCTATACTCACCCTAGAACATACCCACACAAGCTGATTGCTTCAGAGAAAACTTTTTGCTTCTCCCTTGTCTATGTTTGGAGAATAATCTGCCAGTGTGAATGTGGATGTGTTTCTGCATTATGTGTGCTTGTGTTTGTGTATGGGTCTTTCCAAAGGAAGAGAAATTCTATGATGTTGTGGAGAGAGAGCTGGTCTCAGTCAGGAAGATCTGAGTTCAAGCCGTGACTATGATTGATGCTAATTGTGTGACCCTGGGCAAATCTTGTCACTTCCCAGTGTGCTAGAGTAGGGCTTCTTGAACTTTTACTGATGTGGTCACGATAACAATACCTAGCTAAAAATCAACATTTTTATTGTTCATTATATTATATGCAGTATATTATATTATATGTGACAACTTCACAATGGCCATTCTTGTTGGGAAAAGTTAGATTTATTTAAGGAAAGGAGTTACAGACAAATTAAAGGGATGAAATAGACAAAATAGAGTTGGGGGAACATACAGTGAGAATATTAAAAAAGAAGTTCCTTCAGAGGAATTCACAATTAACCAGAAGAAAGGAAATACTCCATGAAGGGGGTGAAAGTCATTGTCTGACTAGGATAAGGAGATTGGTGCCATTAGAAGAGAGGTACTATGAGGGAGAGAAAAAAAGTGCCTAATAATGAGTTTAGTCCTGAAAAGAATTTAGCAAAGATCTTCATCACAAACAGATCTTTTAGAGTGGAAAAATAGCCTTGGAGGTTTCCCAGGTGTAAAGGCTTAAACTCAAGAGGGAAAAGGGATCAAGGAGGAGAGGAAGTGCCAGGGAGCTCAAAGGTGGGGGAATCAAGTCAGATTGAATACACCCGAGAAATCAGTTCCCAGGCCTGGCCAAATATATGCTAATTAATATGAATATCGAAAAAGGTTCTTTGAAGATACTGAAGTTGAGGGATGGATAATGGGGATTGATAATGAGTTCCTTCCTAGATAGTTTGGGAATTATCTGATAATAGAATTATTTCATAATAGCTTCTTCCTGACATGGGAAGACGTTTACCACTAGTGACCCCTTTGTGTCCAAGAAATTTTTACATTATCCAGGTTATATAGGAGTATAACATAGGTGCATAAACCAAATATTTACTGATAATAAATCATAATTTTGCAACCTCCACATTCAGTTATCAGATGAAACTGTCATAAACAACCTTTTTACAGACTATAATATGCAAAAAGGTACTGCTATGCCTTGGAAGATGGAGTTTCCTTAATGGGAATTTTCCATATCACTTATTATGAAATCATAGGCCCAGACTTTATCCATGTGAATATGGGAAGGATTTTAATTGTATAGAGAAACTCCTAGCCTTGTAATTCCCTCCACCAATGCAGATCATAACTAATCTGTAACTTAGTAGATGAGTTTTAGGGAATTGATCAAGCATCAGAGAGCTTAAGAGATTTTATTAGGAAGAGTTGGAAGGGCACACCAACTTATCTTCTATATTCTATTTCTTTTGTTTGTGTGTGTGTGTGTGTGTGTGTGTATGTTCATATGCACACATTGGTGAGGTACCATGGACGAGGTGATAGAGAATTGGTGTTATAGAGAGTCAGAAAGACTCACACACACACTGGCTGTGTATCCTGGACCAGACCCCTTAGCTGTAAGTGTCCCAGGAAACTTTCTGATTTTTAATTGTAGAACCTTTTCAGATCTGTTTTGATAGAGGAATTTTCCTTAACAGGGATTCCTTATATCATGGGAATCAAAAGTAGCACATAGCACATGTACATATGTGTGTATGTTATATGCATCTTCATGTATGTTTTATCCCTTTATCTTTTATCACTTTATCTTGTTGCTACCTTTTTATCATTCATTACTATATCCATGTCATACATGAGTTAACTAAATCTCAATCTCTAGTTCATCTGTTTCTATATATCTATAGTTGATTCTATCACAATATCTATTTCTATGTTTATGTCCATGTCCATGGCTCTATGTCCATCATCTCATAATGTGCAGAAGGGTTACAATCTGGGCTGGGGTGGGAGCCCCCAAATCATGAAATCATGAACCCTTGAAGTGCCAAAGTATATTATATGTTTATATATGCCTATATACACAAGCATAATTACCTACACATAATAGACTTAAACACTTCAAGGATTTGTGGTGTTATAGGTTGAGAGCTCCTGCTATGATTGGCTCCTCTATGCCTTATGAGATCACCTTTGCAGGTTTCTGTGACAGAAAGATTCATCATGCTGTGACTCATCTCAGGATTATTCTTCTCTGCCTTAGCTGTCATGCTGGTCTTCAGATGTCCCTGGGTATCCACAGGGCCTGTTCTCAAATTATTTTTTAACAGGAGAACTTCCCAGATGTTGCATTCTGCTGGTAAAATCTCAGAGAAACTGGGGTCCTTGCCAAGTTACAATTGGGTTTCTGAGAAAAACTTTCATGTAAAGTTATAGAATGTTATTCTCTGTGGAGCTTAAAGCATTTTATAGTTTTTGATAACATGTTACAATGGGAAAAACATTAGATTGAAAATCAGAGGACTTTCTGAATTCTAGATCATTTATTTATTTTCTTCATTACCTGTGGCAAATCGTGTGGATTTTTTTTTTTTTTGTTCTCATTTTCCTCAAATAAAGAGGTTGGACCACATTACCTTTGGGAGAACTTCTGACAAAAAGGAAAAAAAAAACACAGGGATTGGCTGAAAGGGGAAGCAAATTTATCCAGTGTGGGAGCATTATGAAATCTAAAGTGGTGGTACAAGTGAGTGGGGAATGAAAAGATGGAAGACCCATGCAGCCTCCTTAAGTGGAGATTTGTGAGGAGTTCTTTTCTCATCCTCCATTCAGAAAAGTCCCAGGAATGGAAGGTGTGATTACCAAGACTGATGTGGTCTTGAGGATGATGAGGTTCCCTGGGGTCAGTTGAAGATGTGTGAAGGAGTAAAGCTAGCTGGAAAATGAAGAAGTGAAGTATCGTTACCATGGTGGTCTGTGAATTATGGGGTCTTAATTTAGTAGCATATAAGGTTTGTGAAGTGAAAATCATCCAAATTGATTCAGGTTGAAACTTGAGATTTCTTAACATGGTGGGGATGGAAGAGCATAGACTACAGTCAGCTAGGGAGAAGCTTTGAGACTAATGAGCATAAATAAGGTGTTTAATATGGAATGACTGAATAAATGAGCAAGTGATTGAAAAGGCTTTTATTAAATACTTATTATGTTCCCAGACACTTGTACCCCACACTAGCTCAGTGCTTTGAATTAATACACAAAAGCAGAGATAACCCCTGCCCTCAGGAAGCTAACATTCTAATCTTTCTAATAGGGAAGATAATACACATAAGAAAGTGATAGTCCAGGACAGGTATTTTGGTTTGCAAAGTAATAGGGATGTGAACAGAGGAATAGAGTGACATCCTTTTTAGTAGAAGTTCTGCTGCAACTGCATTTCAATATAGTTGCAATTGATTTGATTATGGTTCCAGAACTTGAAAGAAAGGGTTGGGGGATTAAGGAGAAGGGACATTGTGAACAATGAGAAGATGGCCATGGCATAATGTGAGCATGAGGAGGAGTTACTTTAATATAGTAGATATGAGGCTTTCTCCAATCAAGAGTAAGTTCTCAGTAGTAGTATTTCCTTTAATAAATAAATTAAATTTATTGAATTTTTATTGATCTCACAATTACCAAGAAGACCCTTTTGCTCTCTTTCCCCATCCCAGGAATTCTTTCCAATGTTCACTGATATTTGAAATTTCATTAACAGAAGATGTTATCTTTATGCCATAATTGAGAGATAGCTTAGTCAATAAACATTTATTAAAAATGCCTACTTTGTGTCCTGCAACATGGTGCTACACACTGAAAACATGTGAAAAAGAAAGATTGTCCTTCCTCTCAAGGATCTTATAATGGGGGTCAGATAATATATAAATGAATAATAAAAAGGAGAAGTGAAGGTGAGGAAGGTATAAATGGTTTTAGGGAATATCCATTTATTATTAATTAAGGAACAAATAAATAATACGGATTCACAAAATCATGGACTCTCAGGAGTAGAAGGGACCTGAAAGAGAATCTAATCCAACTCTTGCTGCACCTCTTAACAAAATCCCCCACAAGAAGCTCTATATTCTTTTCTTGGGGTCTCAAATGAGATGACAGTGACTCAGTAATTATCTCATTCCATTTTTAAACTTCTAGGTTGGGGTTTATGTAGTTCTGATTATCTTAAACTCATTATTATCTCCTTACTTGTTTTGGGTGTAGCTCCTGATTAGCCTTTTTTTTTTATTCTTTCCAGTACAGAAACCATTCTCCTACACAGGAAAAACCAAGTAAAATCATAATTGAACAAAGATGCCTTTTATATATTTCCACCCTTATCTTACTACTAGATAATCTTCTAGATCAAATATTCTGTAATTGCATTTCATATATGTATAAATGATTTTTTTTCTTAGAATTATTTTGTCACTGTTCAATTAGAAATGAGATAGCCTTCTCTCAGGAATGATGGAATTCTTGCCCTGGATGTGAAATTAAACCAGAAAAGCTATAAGGTCTCTTCCAGTTGCAGCTCTTATTTTACTATGTAGCAACATGGTGAGGTAATTCTCTCGAAATGGAAGCTAGTGAGTTTTTTTTTCAGAATTTCTCTGGATATTTTTGTTGAATGAGTGAATGGATTTACCTGCAGATAGTCTCCTACCTTTGTATCTCCTTATGCAATCCATATTTTCATTCACTATGCCCATTAATTTCTCCATCTATTAGTATTTTATCAGGTCATAATCTCTATTCTGGTTCTACTCTCTTCCTTTACTAACCCCTAGTGAACTTTTTCCTTTTGAGCCCCTTGAGAACCAGTTCAATGCTTTACTCATCTTTCTCATCTCTATTCCTTAATGTCTTGCTCCTTTGCCTTATGACCAAGAAGCATGCCTTATCAAATCCCATTTCTGTATTATTCCTATCATCTGCCTATTCATGTGCTATTAAATAGAGTTGGAGAGAGTCCTATAACAATACTGACTTAGTACAGTGTATTATTCATTTTTAATGGGCCTCTACCACAAGAAGGCAATCATTTTATGCCTCCCAAATTGATTTTCAATTCCACCTTCCATGGTTATTTCAAATTTTCTCCTTAATCCTCCTATTACACCCCTCTTCTCCAAATTTTCAGTTGAAAACCTTGCCCCTTGTTTTACTTAAAACATCTTGGTTATCTACAGAGGACTCTTTTTTCCCCTCTCCTCTTCTTGCTATACTCTAACACCATACTCTTCATCATTTTCTTTTTATTTAAATCAATATCCAATGGAAAGGTCACCCTTCTTCCCACCAAGTCCCCATCCCTCTGTATGTCCTTGAGCCAATCCCCACTTTTTTCAGAATATTGTCTCATTTCTATTCCCCTCTGTCCTTAATGTTCAGTCTGTCTATATCTTCTGGTTCTTTCCCTGTTTTTCCTATAAATATAACCATTTCTTCCCCATTCTCAAAAGGCAATTTTTGGATCCTACCATTTCTTTTGATTATAATCTTATACCTCTTTTCCTCTAGCTAAATTCCTTGGAAAAAAATCAGTGCCTCCACTTCCTCTTTTTTCACTTTATTATTCTAATTCAGTTATTTCAGTTGTGCCTAACTCTTCATGACCCATTTTGAGGTTTTCTTGGCAAATATTTGGTATTTCCTTCTTCAGCTCACTTTGTAGATGTGGAAACTGAGGTGAATAGGGTTAAGTGATTTGTCCAGGGTCACACACCCAGTAAATGTTTGAGTCCAGATATAAATTCTTCCTTACTTTAGGCTTGACTCTATCTTCTGTACCACTCAGTTGCCATTACTTTTTGAACCCTGAAATTTGATTTCTGTCTTCATCACTTAATTGAAAATCTCATTTCCATATAATGACCAAAGATCACTTAGTCTATACTTCTAATGTTTTTTTTTTCATCCTTATTTTCATCGAATTCTCTGTTACAGTTGTTATTGTTATCCAACTTTCCTTCTACTTATTCTTTCCTCTCTGGGTTTTGGGACAACATACTTTCCTGTTTCTTAATAGCTACCAGATCATTCCTGAGTCTCCTCTACTGAGTCATCATTATATCACCTCCCATCTACCCCAAACTGTAGGTGTCCCCAAGGCTCTATCTTTGGCTCTACTACTATCAGAAATGTCATTACCTTCCATGGATTGAATCATCATCTCTAGGCAGCTGACTTACAGATCAATATATCCAATCCTCCTTTTTCATTAGAACTTCAGTCTCATATCAATAACTGTGGAATATTTAAAACAGAATCTCAAATTTAATATATCCCAGCAGAAGTTGTTATTTTTTTTCTCCAAATCATGCATTCCTCCAAAATTTTTATTACTCTTCAGAGCTCTATTTCCTTGTCAATAATCAAGGTTTGCCACTTGGCAACCTTGACTATTCAGTCTTACTTTCTCCCCATAACTTATAATCAGTTGTCACATTTCTATCTCCACAACTTCTCTTGTACATTCTTCCCCTACTTGTCTGAAAAGCACTTCTTCCTCAGTTCTACCTCTTCGAATGTCTGGTTTATGTCAAGACTCAGCTTATGTACCACTTTCTTCATGACATTTTTCCTGATATCTCTCCATCTCCCACTAAGTTTATATAAGTTCCATCTTACATTCATTTTGTATGTGTTCTTTTGTGTGATGTCTTCCCCAATTAAATTATAAACTCTTTGAGATCAGGGGCTATTTTGTTTATTAATTGCATCCTCTGTGTCTTAGCACAGTGCTGAACAACATAGTAATTGCTTAACAAATGTTTATTGCATTGGTGTTATTGACAAGAATATTGGTTGTCCACATTCAGACATTAGAATATTAATCCAATATCCTTTTTTCTCTGGAGTTTGTTATGAAATGATGTAATTAAAGGCAGAGTGAAAAGGGATAATAGAAATTTTCTAGAATATCTTACCCTATCACAGACCCTTTGAGGTCCTTCTAGCTGTTGGTATTCTCTCTTTTCTCAAAGTATCTTGAATATAGTTATTAGTATGAGAGTTGAAACTCTCTAGGAAAATGCAGATTCTTGAGATTTAGAATAACTCAAATAGAATGTAAGCTCCTTGAAGACAAAGACTGACTTTTTTCTTTACATCCCTAGATTTAGATTAGTGCCTAGAACAGAGTAGGGACTTATTATATGTTGTTGATAAATTGATTTGTCTTCATATTCCCACCACAGAGAAAAGTGATTGGCATAAAATAGGGGTTTAACACATTTGTCAATTGATTGATTTCTCTTTGCATGTCCAGTACCTAGAAATGTGCCTGGCACACAGTAAAAACTTAATAAAGATTTAATTGATTTGTATCACTAACCTTTAGTGCCAGTGTCAATAGTAAGTATTTAGATATTTAGATATTTTTTAATATATAGTTGATTACATGTTGTCTCTTCCATTAGGTTATGAGCTCATTGAGAGAAGAGATAGTTTTTTAATGGCCTTTCTTTGTATTTCTAGTTCTCCCATCTTAAGCCATCTTATACAATGCCCACACATAGTAGATGTTTACCCAATGTATATTTGTTCAACTTAAATGCTTATTGAATTGAATTCAATTTAATGGAGCAAATTAGCTGAAATTCATAGTTTAAGTGACTTGCCTAAAGTCATACAGTCAAGTCAAAGATGTGCAATTTAAACCCATGAGAATGTCTTTCCCAGGTCACCACTTGACCTCCCTCTAACCAAGCTCTTCTGCAGAATCGTCAGGGTAAAAGCTGGACACACTGGAGGCTCCCTATTATTTTGTCCTTAATTATGAAATGCCAGAATGCAAAGTGAAGATCAGTCTTAATAAAAGAAATGATTGTGCAATTTACATCAAGGCAGATCTAATTAAATGCCTAATCCTTAAATGCACATAATTGGATTTACATATTCACTTCAATGCAATTAAGAGTTGGTATTTAAAGGGCATGGTTCTTTTTTTTTCCTTCAAATTTTTTTTATTGCAAAAACAGGACTTTTTTTCTTTCTTCTGGTTTTTGTAGTCAAGATAAACACTTTTGTTTTCCAGCCTTTAATCATGGAGAAGTAATGGCCTTGTTTAGGCCCAATCATTTTGGGAAGTAAAAAAGAATCATGGTAAATTTAAGTGCTCTTCTTCTGGCATTTACAATGCACATTATAGGACATACATTTTAACTGCATTCCATTTCTTTTAATTCAAACTTTACCGAGGCTCAACTCTGAAATTAGAGTGCCCTGTATCCAGACCCCAGTACAATGCAGTAATAGAAGAGTTATGCTGAAATCAGGAAACTCAGACTCAAATTCTAGCCCACTCAATTAGCCTCTGAGAGCTCAGTGGTATCTTTGCACCATCATGTGTAATCTGAAATGACAACCCTTCCCCAATAGCTTTTACAAGTGGCCGTCAGTCTTGTGCTGAGACATCCTACACAGGTAGCCAATTATTCTTTTAGATGGCTTTGATTATTGGGACATTTTTCCTATCAGAGGAATTTGGATATGTCATTGACTAAATAATTATGACTTTTCTGAATTCTAAGTTTCTTCATCTGTAAAATAATGGGGAAAAAAGTCCTGTAGCAGCTACTAGCAGAGAGTTAGAGCTGGAAGGGACCTTTGTTGTTGTTCGGTCATTCCAGTCATGTCCAATTCTTCATGACTCCATCCGGCCTTTTTTTTTGAGTAGATACTAAAGTGATTCGACCCTTTCTTTTTCCAGCTCATTTTATAGATGAGAAATTGAGGCAAGTATGATTAAGTGATTTGCCTAGGATTACAAGTGAGGATCAGCAAGTGAGACCAGATATGAACCACCAAGATAAATCTTTCTGATTTCAGACCTGGTGCTTTCTTTATCCACCGCATCACACAACTGCTGCCCTGGAACGGACCTTAAAAGACTTTGAATCTGTCATTTTACATATAAAGGACTTAAGGCTCAAGCAAGTTAAGTGACCATACTATGGTCATATACTTTGAGTAAAATTCTGAACTTTTGGACCCTAAGCCCAATATTCTATACTCTGTTCTACTTAAAATGTTTTTTATTATTAAAGGTGGTGGAGTTAAAATGATGCAGTAGATAGAATATTGGACCTGGAGTCTAGAAGACTCATCTTCAGAGTTCAAATCTGGCCTCAGATTCTTACTAGATGGGTGATCCTGGACAAATCACTTAACCCTGTTTGCTTCAGTTTCCTCATCTGCAAAATAGATTGGAAAAGGCAATGGCAAATCAAATGTTAATATCTTTGCCAAGGAAACCCCAAATGAGGTATGAAGAGTCAGACATGACTGAAATGACTGAATAACAATACATTATTAGAGGTTATATGGAGTACTACTCTACCTAGTAGAGAAATTGTCTCATATTGAAAAAGAGCTGGATTAAAGTCCTGTTTCCACCACATATTGGCTATGTGATCCTGGGCAAGTCCCTTCACCTTTCAGTGAATCAGACAACTGTAAGAATATATTTAGCCATAAGAGTTATTGATTTACATTGGTAAAGGAGGTTCCTCACCAGGAGTTCTCCCTACCACTGAGATTATGGGGCTAGATTCTTCTTATTTCTGACTGCATTATTCCAGAAAGGACTTTAATTCTTTGATATAGAATCATAAATTTAGAGTTATAAAGAACTTTAAAGATCATCTAGTCATAAGAACTTAGAATTAAGAGAACAAAAATCAGGGGACACGTAGTCTCATCACCCTCTTCTTCCAGATAAGAAAAGTAAAGATGTAAAATAGTTTGTTCAAGGTTACATAGATATTATCAGCCAGGATTACCAGGTCCACTGACTACAATTGTTTTATTTTCAATCTTCTAATATACCATTGGGTAATGTCAACTGTCTTGTGAATTATTTTAATTCTGTGAAGAGCTAATGATTAAATCAAACCCAAGAAGTCTGGAAGAGTCTCATTCTCTCCTCTATAAAATAAGGCATTTGGTCTCAATGACCTCTAATATGCTTTTCAGCTCCTCACCTATGATCTTATGATTTTGTGACCTTTGATTCTTACAACTCCTCTGTGAGTTCTTTCTCTCCATTTTACAGATGAAGCAGAAACAGACTTGCTCAAAGTAAAATTACTAATAAATATTTAAGGTAGGATTTGAACAGGATTTTTTGACTCCAGTTCCAACTTCTTTCTTGCTGGACCCCAAATACTCAGTACAAAAATATCATCTCCATTTTACAAATGGGGAAACTGAGGCTCTGAAAGGTGAAGTGGCTTTTCCAGTCAAGCTTATGCAGTTCATAAGAATCAGAGAGAGGACTTGATTTTGATTCTTCTGGCTCTAAGACCAGTGCTCTTTTCATGCTTCCAGGCTGGCCCAAAATGAATGACACCATCTTATTTTAAATCTAAGGTTCACATAAGGCAGAGGCATTATCTTTTCCAGAAAAGTTCTCCTTGAAGACTGGTAGGATTCATCAGCTGTCTGTTTTTCAACCCCTTTGTGTGTTTTTCTCACTTGAAAATGTCTTCTCAACATGTATCTAAAAAAAAGGAAATAGAAAAGCTTCATTTGTCATTCTGTATCGTTCCAACTGAGTGGCAATCTCACTTTGATGAGGATGTCTTATTTTCCCCTCTGCTAACATTTATCGAAGGCTATGTATTATTAGTGAGTTTGCTGCCTTAGTTTTTACTAAAAAAACAAAAACACTTTTTAGATGTTTCCTTCAATTTAGCCTCTTAGAGAATATTACATCCATATCTACAACGAAATTAATAATTCAGAGCTCTGAGTGGCCTATTCATATCTGAGCAAGTTAGTCATGCTTCTTGTTTAGCTGATAATCTAAGTTTCCAGACAACCACATTGTCATTTGCCAACAGAAATGCTAATGCTGTTTGTATCTATATGGTGCAGCTTGACTTATTTCCCTTAGGGATGATATAAAATCCATTTAATTATGCCCTTTAGAAGAATCCTGAAATTGGTATTTGTTCTGAGTATGTTAATGCAAAAAACATTTGCATCTTAACTCACTTTTATACACATCCCTCGCTTATAATTTCTCCAATTTGCACTTCTTTTCCTATTACAGAGGGAACAGGCTAGTAGTTAGTTAACTTAAAATATGCTTTGTGGGATGGACAGGCTCATTGGCTAACTCTATGTCACTTGATAAGATTTTTGCCTGTTGAATAAGAAACCCCAGAGACTCCCCAAGTATCATTTTGACGTGGTGATCCCAAAGAAGAGCTTTCTTCATATGTTTTACAACCAGGAACATCTATAGAGGGAGGATGACTTTCCTTCCTTGATTGGAGACAAGAAATGCAGCCTAACTATCCGATCTAAGTAGAATTTCTAATGTACAGCAATTTGCAGAAGTGCCCAAGTTCTGAAAAATAGAATTCCCTGTAAACCTGTTCAGCAAGTTGGGAAGATTTCCCCTATGTCTAACTAACCCTTTGCAGCAAGTAAACTCACTGATCTTCTGCATTGACTTTCATATGTATTTTCTGCTCATGTTGCACTCCATCTTCCTTTTTTCTTTTGTCACTATATTCCATAAGCTTATTGTAGTACCTGGAACATAATATGGCTTAATAAATGCTTGTTTAATTTAGTGGATTATTTAATTCTTAGGAGATCTCTTTTTAATTCATTTTGTATAGTGGTTTCATTACAGAATTGTGACTATATTGATAGAGGGAATTCTCATGAGTATTTCCCCACTACCAATGCTGATAAATCAGTCAACAAGCGCTGTTGCCTAATATGTGTTATATAAATACCTAATATGTGTTAGGCACTGTGCTAGCTGCAGAGAATAAAAATATGGTGAATGAAAAAAAATCCCTAACTCCCAAAGAATCTATATTCTGCCAGGGGAAGCAACATGTATGTAGTTAGGTCTTTTTTAGTACAAACAATGAATTCCTTGCAGTGGTCTCATTTATTTGCATTCATACTGTGTTATTTCCATTGGGCTGGAACCAATGAACATATTTTACATAATTATGACTTTATATAGCATGAATTTTAATAAATGTGACTACTTCATTGGATTTATTATTCACACTAATCAGGACAGAGTGGTATAATTGCAGCAATTTTTCTGGGCTCATTTCTGGGTTCCTGGAGAGCAATGACTTGGTGGGGGTAAGCTTGAGGTTTTTTGGTTTCTAACTCTTGCTCACAAGCCACCATCTGGAATGCCCCATATCATTGCATCAGTTGAACTTTATTAGTTGCTAGAAAGAAGCATATAATGAGATGGTATAAAAAGAACCAGAAGTATAAAACTAGTAGGTTCAAAAATAGAGGTTCCCTTTTCCTCTTGTATTCATATGGTCCTTCTAGAAAGTGAGTCTAACCTTCAAGCATAAAAATACTGAAATCATGCATGTAGGGAGTTCCTAGGGTTGAATGGTACCTTGTGACTCCTTGACCTAGATATCCATTCATTCCTTATTTTCTCATGTATTATGTAGTACTGTTGTTGTGTTTTCCCCCTGCTAATCTGGATTAATAAATTCATTTTTATCAGTGATTTGTATAAAGGTATAAGTGTACTTATTTAACTTGCAAATAACAAACTGAAAGGAAGGTGATCAGGATCAAAAGATCAAAATAGAATCAAATCTATTAAGATAAAATTTAATGGTGCTAAATATATAATCTTATAGTTGGGTTAAAAATCAATTTCACAATACAAGGAAAAAAAGATCAGGTGGTTTTAGTGAAAAGTTCACTCACCATGAGTTGTTAATAAGAATGATTTCACTAATTATGACACAGAAGAAAATATATCCATGTCTACCCATCTGTATGACTCTGTTCTCCATCCTCTTTTGTCCCATCCCATAAATTTGCAACATGCAGGGATCCCTTCTTGATTTCTCCTGACATTTTGAGGATGGTAGTGTTGTAGAAGCTTGAAGTTGCTGCGCTTTACCCTCACCATTTAATTTTTAGCCAGTTTATTTTTCTAGAACACATTTTCTTACTGATTTCTTTATTCCTGGTTTTCTTTAAATTTTCATTCTCGTTATATGTTGCAGTCTGTGCACACCTATAATGCTGATTTACACTGCTCTCAGTTCTTTGGAGGGTGTTGTTTTCCATGTTTCAGCTATACGACATCAGTGGAACAAGTATTAAAGAGATGAGCCTCCCTTTCTGGGAGAATTTTGGAGGTCATTGAAAGTTTTGGAATTGTTTGCTCTCTTCATGCTTAAGTTTGAGCCTAATTCATTGTCCAATGTCTTGTATGTCCCGACATACACATATACATATGTGTATATATACATATATATTTATATATATATATACATATGCATCTATACATGCATACACACACACACATATATGTATATATGTATATATGTATGTATATATACATATATATACATATACATAAACATACATATATACATATACATATATACATATATATACATACATATATATATATATATATATATATATATACCTTTTTCTTCTTCCCTGTCCACTTGACAGACAAGCCCTATAGATTATAGGTAACAGTTTGTCAAAATCCGGGCACTATACATTCTTTATCCACTTGGTTTTTGTTGTGTGAGTAATCAGATCAAGAGACCAAACAATATGATATTATGCTTCCTTCTCCCCTTAAAAAATGTTTTTGTGATCTTAGGCTACATTAAGATAGTCTTAATGTCCAGAGAGAGGGAAGGGCTTAGTTCCATAGTCTGCCAGGGGATATTGTATATAGTTCTGAGCCTTCCAGTTTAGAAAATACACTGATAAACTGGAAATAAATCCAGAAGAAAACAACAAGAATGGTAAAGGTCTTGAATTCATATTATATAAGGATCAATTGAAGAAACTGGGATGTCAAGCCTAGAAAAGAGAAGAATTAATAGGGACAAGATATCTTCAAGTTTTCAAAGGACCTTCGCGTTGAAAATAGGACTAGAATTGTCCTGCATTACTCCAAAGAACTGAGATAGGGAACAAAGGGTAGAGATTTCAGAGGGTAAATTCTAGGGTTGATGGAAAGGAAAATGTCCTATAACTTTTAATGCTTTCCAAAAGTGTATTGGATAGTCTTGGAAGGAGTGGATTTTTATCTCACTGGAAATTTTGATGCAATAGTTAGATTGCCACAGATATTGCTGAAGGGATTCTTGGTCAGGTGCAATTGGTGTAGATGTCTAGGGAAGTCCCTTCTCACTAAGATTCTTTGATTCCCTAATGCAAAAAGGTGAGAGGTTATTCTACTTATCTTAATGCTCAGAGGCTTAGACACAGGTTGTAATACACAGCTTTTTTTTTCTTCTTATATAGTGTGTATATCAAATGTCTTTATCAGGAAGATAGAAAAGAGGAGGCCCTGAGGCTAATGATTCCCTTTGTTGACTGGATAAATGATCTAGCCTTTGAACACATGTTGGCTCTGACATGCCAGTTTGCCAGAGCACCAATTGGAGGAGGAAATAAATCTTTAAAATGCTTTACAGGCCACTGAGCCCTAACTAAAAAGCAGTCGAGAAACTGGGCTGAATGTTGATGCAGAATGTATGTACCCAGGATGTAGGGAGATTGGGGAGATGTTTTAAAGGACTACTAATCATAAATACACGCAGAGGGCACCTTTTACTGCTCATCAATTAATATTGTTGAGTACTTTGGGGTCTATGACACACTACTAGGTCCTCCTGTTGGGAAATGACAGAGATGATTTATATCCCAGGGAGGTGTGCAATGGATGGAGTATAGTGAGCTGGGTAGCCATAACAATAGTTTGAAAGCCTTAAGGGGGAGGCACATAATCTTTTATTCAAGAAGATATTTCACTTCAATTCAGTATGATTCAGTTCAGTTTGAGCCAGCGTGGCACTATTAAGCACATACAATGTTCCAGGTACCATACTAGGTGCTGGTGATATACAAAAATAGCAATGAAAGTAATACCTGTCCTGGGGAATTCCTGTACAGGTGTGCAGGTAAGTAAAATGACTGGAGAATGATTTAAGCCTAGAAGGAATCTTAAAGGCCATTTAGTCCAACACTTTCATTTAATAGATGAAGATATTGATTCCTAGAGAGTTCAAATGACATGTCCAAGGTAACATAAGAAGTAAGTCAGTGATGGATTTGAAGCTGGGGCATCTGATTCCAAATCCAACATGGTGGGATCTGGAACCAATATTTGTACTGAATCATGCTACCAAATATAAATAAGGTCAATACAATAGTGTTGTAATTACAAAAATACGAATTGAGAGGGGATAGAAGCATCGATAACTAGAAAGAAGGAATAAGTCAGGAAAGCTCTTACATAGCAGGAAGCTTTGGGCTGAGCCCTGTAGGCAGCTGAAGAACCTCAAAGTGCATGAGGAGGGAGAATATTACAGGCATGGCAAGCAGCTAAAGTGAGAGATTTTCAAGAAACAGCAAATAGACTAGGTGACTGGAAGTGGTTTTGCAGGAGAAGGAGTTATGAGATCATGGCTAATATTCATGTCTGAAGGATCCTTGGATTGGGTTGAACAGTTCTCTGCCACTGAGCAAGGTCACTCAGATTTATGTGGATAAAAAAGACTTAGAGAACAGGATTCCTTTTGTACTAGAGTTCTAATGAATGTGTGTTTGAATTGATGAGTTTAGTTGGTTAGAGCAAGGAAAAGAAGGAAGGAAGAAAGGAAACAAGAATTTATCAAGCATCTGCTATTTACTAGGAACTCTTCTATGTACTTTATAAATATTGTTTCTGTTATATTTACAAGAATCCTGGAAGGCAGGTGCTATGAATATCCCCATTTTATAGTTGAGGAAGCTGAGGTAGATAAAGATTAAGTGGGGGCAAAGGTGGATTGAATCCTCTACAGATAGAGGTTAGTTATAGGAGATCAATGCCCTGGTCAAAGACTTGTCTTTGATGACACCTTTATCAAGTGTCAGAGGCAAGATTTGAATTCCTGAGACAAAGCCTGGTACTTTCTTTACCACAGCATACTGCCCATTACTTTACTTGCCTTTATTTTAGGAAATATTCCCCCAAAGACCGTAAGTCATAAAGGAAACAGTAGACAAGAGGCAACACAATGTAGAGGAATGAGTCTTAGACTTGAAATTTTCAAAACTTGATTCAAATCCTGATCTTTCAGCTTACTACTTGTGTGACCTTATTCAAGCTTCCTCCTTTCTTTAGACCTCACTTTTCTTCTCTGTAAAAAAGGGGTAAATAGCACCAACTTCACAGAATTGTGCAGAAAAAAATCAAATTATAATTTGTATCAAGGGTTTTGCAAACCATAAAATACTTTATAAATATGAGCTATTTTTGTAAGAGTTGGAAGCAAAGATTTTGAGTTGAAGTCCTCTGGGAGGTGAGCTTTGTATGTGCAGGAAATGTCAGCTTTTCTTTTGTCTGCTGTTTGCTTGATAAATGAGGAATTGATAATGAAGGGATCAATGTAGAACAATAGGAACTG
This sequence comes from Myrmecobius fasciatus, assembly GCA_023553655.1. Classification (NCBI taxonomy): domain Eukaryota; kingdom Metazoa; phylum Chordata; class Mammalia; order Dasyuromorphia; family Myrmecobiidae; genus Myrmecobius; species Myrmecobius fasciatus. Next base: position 272,540 of record JAJPUD010000856.1, on the reverse strand, counting down.
TAGGTGTAATAGTCAATATCATCCTATCCACGGATTTTATGGTGGGATAAGGACTAGAGCTAATGTTTCATTAATAAAGAAGTTATTTGCTATTTCAAATTTAAAAAAATTTTCTCCCTTACTGATCAACCTTCTTTCCTCCCAATATTTATTCCCCATCACAGACAAGTATATATAGTAGAACCATATATTTAAAGCTAAAAGGAACCTAAGAGATCATGTCATCAAAACTCTTACTCTATATTAGAGATGTGTAAACCAAGACCTAGGGAGACTGACTTACTTAAGATCACAAATGCAGCAAGTGTTAGAGGTTAATTTGAACCCACTCCTGATTCCAGACCTAGTGCTCTTTCCACCATATCATGCTTTGACTTCAGTAGCTTTCCTTTGTTCTTCTACAGTGACCTTGTGGCCTTTGCCTGTTTTTCCTTATATCCCACTTACCTTTTTTGTCTTTCTGTTTTTCTCTGCACTTATTCTGTGATATTTGAACAGCTCTGCCCATGCCATTTATAGCAAGCTAAGGGTGAAGGTTCCTGTCCATTTGATTTTACTCTTAAAAAGAAATGGGCACCTACCTTCTTATGATTCAAAGACATGGCTAGAGAGTTTTTTCCCTACAGACTGCATATTCAATGAACAAAATTCATCAGTCATCTTATAACATTCTGCTTGTCTAACTACCTTTCTTTTTCGAGTTCACTTTTTCAAAATTTATCTTGGACAACTGCGTTGACTTTTTTCCAGTGCCAAATGTAATCAGAATCATTCCCAAACAGTCTTCAAACTTTTGTTTCATGGCACATATTGCCTCTGTTTGTTTGGTTTCTTGTGGATAATTTAATGTGGGTTGCAATCTGGGTTTTGCACAGAAAATTGTCTGACTTCAAATGACTCATGTGCAGCAAATATGGCTACCCAGCTAAATTGGTATTTACCCCAGTAAACATATACAGAGAATGCCTTTGGTTCAATAGAGTGCAATCATTTTAGAATACTCCATGAACACACAAATTAAAAAAATCCAGATTGAAAAACGAGAGTGGGGGAGGTGAAACTGACTTTAATGGAAAGGCTATTGCCAAGAGCATCTCTATTTCAACTCAGCAAGCTAAGGAAGAAAATGATCAATAATGTATTACTGGCATCTTCTACATAACATTTCATAAATCCACTGAGTCAACTGATTAATAACGTGTGTGTCTGATTGGCAGTAAGGTGTAGTTGACAGAGTGTTGGATTTTGTGTTAGAAATACCTGTATTCAAATCTTACCTCTGACACTTGCTAAAAATATGATCCTAGGTAATGATCTTAACCATTCTGTGCCTTATGACACTCCATATAGGTTATCTATGGATCCAGTATAAACAAATTTTGTTTTATTGTACTTCACTTTATTGTACTTTGTGGATTGTTGTGTGTGTTTTACAAGTGGGAGGTTTGTGACAACCCATCACTGAGCAAGTCTATCAGATGATTTTTTTCCATCAGTATGTGTTCATATCATGTTGCTCTGTCACATTTTTATAATTTTCACAAAATTTCAAACTTTTTATTACAATTATTATTCATAATGATCATCTATCATAGTGATCTTTGAGGTTATTATTGTAATTTCTATGGGGCATCACAAACCTGTTCATAGAAGATGGTGAACTTAATTGAGAAGTGATGTGTGTGTGTTTTGACTGTTTCACCAACTGGTCTTTCTCTCATCTCTCTCCCTCTCCTTGGGCCTCCTTATTCTTTGGGACACAATCATATCGAAATTAGTTCAATTAATAATCCCACAATAACCTCTAAGTATCCAAGTGAAAGGAAAAGTCAATCTATGTGGCAAGTTTCATCATTGCTTTATTTTAAGAAATTGCCACAGCCACTCCAAACTTCAGCAATCAATACTTTGATCATTTAGCAATAATCAACATTGAGTCAAAACCCTCTACCAGCAAAAAGATTACCAAACACTGAAAACTCAGATGATGGTTAGCATTTTTAAAGAAATAAAGTATTTTTAATAAGATATCTTACATATATTATATGAAAGACATAACACACACATGTATTACATTAAATACCATCAAACAATTAATTAAATTGAATTAAAAGACTACAGTATACTTTCAACATCACTTTTATATAGAGTATGAAACCAAAAAAAAAAAAGATTGTGTGACTCGCTTTATTGCAATATTCACTTTAATTGAAGTTATCTGGAACTGAATCCCCATTGTTTCTGAGGTATACCTGTTGTTTTCAGACATCTTAGTCTTGGGACATCTTAATATCCTTAAAATTATTTGGGGGCCAGGTAGTTGGTGCAGTGGATAGAGCAACAACCCTGAAATCAGGAGGACCTAGTTCAAATTTGACCTCAGACACTTAACACTTCCTAGCTGTGTGACCCTAGGTAAGTCACTTAACAAAAATTGCCTTAGCAAAAAATATATATATATATATATGTATATATGTATACATATATATATATATATATATATATATATATATTTGGGACTCACAAAGAACTTTTGTTTTTGTTAATTATATCTCTTAATATTTAACATATCAGAAGTTGAAATAGTTTAGTGTTATTATGAAAAACAATTTGACTTATGTACACCAAGGGATCTCAGGTCCACATTTTGAAAACATTTCTGCTTTCTTAGTCATAGATAAATTCTGTTTTAAATTGGAGAAAACGTGCCTTCACTGGGAGTTTTCCATGGTACCAAAATCACCATTCCTATTTGTAGTCACACATTCATCTATTTTAAAAGATTCTTAGATCCAATCATAGTTTCATCAGAAACTGGGGTAAAACTTTATAGGAATGCTTATAAGTATAGGAGTTTGGATCCAAATCCATCCTTTTCATGGGAAAAGCACAAACTTTTGAATGAAAATATAATTCTGCTCACATCTATCATTCAATCATTTTGACTCTGGACAAAATATTTTGAATGCCTTTGGACAGATTCATCTCTACAGACACACTTAAAGATACACAGAGAAAAGGGTTCCATGTTTTTCACTACGGTAACTAACAACCTAATCAATTATTCTTTGAGTCTAGCACCAAATTTCCATCACTGAACTTTTCAATTGTAAGAGATTGAAGAGACCATCTTGTACTATTGATGACAGATTTCCTTTTGTTACATACATAAAAAAGTGGTTACCTGATCTTTGCTTAAAGATCACAAATAAGGGGGAATCAATCTCTTCCTAAAGCAGTATATTTCCCTTTTGGATAGCTATAACTGTTAGGTAGTTTCTCCTCCTATAAAAATTAAATTTGTCTTTCTGAAATTTATCTCCATCACTATTACTTCTGTTCCCTGGATCCAAGAAAGACAAGGACAATCCTTTTCCAGGTAATAGTTTTTCAGATTCTTGAAAATGGATATCATGTCTTCTTTAGCATTCTTACCTCCAAATGAAATGCTCCCAGAAATTTTATTTGTTTGAAGGTTCATAAAGAAAGTAAAAATTATGTGGATTCTGTTTTCAACATTTTAGAAACATTCTCTCCTTGTATGGCTCCCTTTGCTTTTGATTGTAGTTCAAAAGACCACAGATTTGCAGCTAGAAGTGCCCTTAAAAGTGGTATAGTCCAATCTCCTAATATAAGAATGGAGAACTGTTGAGGTTAAGTAATGTATCCAAGTTGACAATGCAGTAAGAGGAAGAACCAAAATTAGTATGCAGGTTTTCTTAGTATTTCTTGGAAGTATAGGTTCTCTGATTTAATGTACATTTCTATTTTCTTTGTGTCCTCTGCTTTCCTTAATGAGGAATTTCATTGGCCCATCAAGTTTTGGTGATGAATCAGTTGAGGGCAGAGCTTCACACCTGCACCTCTAAGTAATTCATTACAGACCTTTTTACAGTGGGCTCCCCTCCAAAGATGGAAAACCATATATCAGTAAAAACTTGACAAATCGTATGTAATAAATAAGACTCTCAGGAAGAAGGAAACTCAAGGAAAGAAAGTTCATGTTATTGATCAGTGGTGTTGAGATGAGTGTGCTTTTTACTTTAGAAGATTAAACAAAACAAAGAAAAAGAATCAACCCAACATCATCACCACATTCATCAGGTCTAAGAGGATCTCAAATGTTAGAGATTTCAAAATGCCTAAAGCATATCTTTGCTCTTTATTTTTTGTCACCCTCTTCTGGAGGGCTGGAGAGCCATTTGGAGAACACTTTTTTGAGTGAGAAGACAGATTCCTACCTTTGTTAGGGAATCTCTAATACTATGAATACTGCTGACCTGAATGAGGAAAATTGATATCTATCATCAAAACATATATTTGTGTATACATATACATAGAAGTGTATGTAAAAGCACAGAAACACAGATTCACTTAGTTCCATTAGCTTTCTCTAAAAATATAAATTAACAGTCTTAAAAGTAAATAGGGATGAAGAATCCTCTCATTGGAAACCCAGGAATCTCTTGAGTTCTAACTAATCCTAGCTTATTCAGTCTCAGATGGACATCAAGGTAAGAAGAGTTCCTTTCAATTTTATAATTTCATTGGTATAATAGGCCTAGGTCAATATGTGTGGCTACTGGCAACCAGGCTCATGTGCAGTATATGTTTTCTTAAATGTTAAATAAATAAGCATCAAGATTATATTTTGTTTCTAGATTAGCCTTGAAGTCTAATTTTCTATACTATAAATGTTTTCATGTCTTTGAAACTGCTTTTTCCAGAAATCACTCCAGCTTAGTGACTTTATAGGCAATATGAATAAATAAATGAATAAGCAAACTCCTTTAGAATATCAGATTTTTTACAGCTACAGAATTTGGACTTTCTTTTTTCTGCCTGGAAAACGCTTTGTGTATTTTGAATTGCATGGGTGGACCTGTTTAACTTGGACTGCACTGAAAAAGAAAAGATGATATGAAAAATCATTCACAATGATATTTTTCCTGGTTTATTTTCTTTGCACAACATTCAACTAAATTGGTAAAATAAAATTGAATTTTAAGTTTTTATTTTTCATTATAAGTGTGCTCATCAACACTTTTGATTTGAAATTCAAAGATGAAATGAAATGGACAGGGAGATTGAGCAGTTTCTTACCTGAAAAGTTTGGCTTATTTATGCCAGCCTATTCAGTCTCTTAAATTCCTCTCTCCTCCAATTGAAGGACTTGTTGATTATTAACTAACCTTTTGGCAAAATAGAAAGAAAAGGGGCAGCTAGGTGGCGCACCAGCCCTGAAGTCAGGAGGGACCTGAGTTCAAATCTGATCTCAGACACTTAACATTTCCTAGTTGTGTGACCCTGGGCAAGTCACTTAACCCTAATTGCCTTAGCAAAGAACAAAAAAAGATTTACAAAGACCTTTGCATAGGGATTTGTAGGAAATTTAGAACTGGAAGGGATTGTAGAGGGCATGAAGTATAATCCCTTCATTTTCAGATGAAATAATGAAGATATATGATTAGCTTGGGGTTACACAGCTAGATGTAAATTTGAATTTACCTGATCCCAAAACAAGTACACACTTTCTCCACCATGCCACCAAAGTTATCTGTTTAGACTGTATCCGTGAGTGAGAAGGTACACATGGCATAGTAACTTGACAATGAAGTCCAATGTCAGAGATAGCATGACTTTGAAGGATGATATTAGTGACAATAGAAACAGAGATTTTAGGAAGTGAGGAAGGACTTTTGAGAAAAATGAGTTCTTATTTGGACATGTTGAGTTTTAGATGCTTATGAGGCTTCGAGATAAGATGTGCAGTTCTCAGAGAGGTGAGGGGCAACTAGTCTCACAAATGGTGTGTGGTAAATCCTGGATTTGAAAACAGGTCTCAATTCCAGATGAACAAATATTGGCTTAGAAACCATTTTACACACTTACAATGAAGAATGAGACTGAGGGAAAGAGTCAGTGAAAGGGAACATCAGGTCACTAAATAGTTGGTGTTTTAAGATTTGAGGAGCCTTGCCAAAATGGTTTAACCAGATGATGGACTATTTGCTAAGTAGAGGGGTCGTGGAGCCTTATTAAAATCCTCAATTATTGAAAAGACAACTTGAAGTTTCAATAAGAACCTTAAGATGGGTTCTTAATCAGTGTGGAAAACAAATCTTCTCATTATTAGGATCTAACACACATTTCTTTCCTTTTAATTCTTAACTAGATTTGCTGTGACCTATTTATAATGCAAAAACCTGACTCCAGGCAGACTTTTATAGCACAAAGCATCCTTAGACCAATTCCAACTTCTGCCAAAGTGAAGGAGAAAAAATCAGATTTTTTGAGTAAAAAAAAGTCCCTCAGGGAGATGAAAGAGGGAAAAAGGCCCGAGTGATGTTTTTGCCATATCTTTTGATGACCCCCCTCCTTTTTCTCTCTTTCTGCCTCTCTTTGAATGCTTCAGGCCTTACCCCTTAAACAACAAATACTTCCATATCCACAAGGCTGGCCTTCAGTGCTTTCTGCTTAAAGAAATCCAGTTCCCATTTTGAGGTAATAGGAACAAAACATTAGCTGCTCTTGCTAAAGTGCATATTGAAAAGTGAACCCTGGGCCAAAAAAAAAAATTCACATCTGGCTGTCGCAAATGGTCAGGATCCACCATTGAACCCCAGAGCTGTTTCACTTTGTAGGAGATGATTCCAAATTAGTCTATTTTTCAGAATGCAGTATGGTACATGTTGATGCTAGGATTTAACCTATGAGAAAACTTTCCTGTTTTTAGGAGCTTCTGTCATGTTCTGCAAAGCTCTTCTCACTAAGAAAACGATTTTTTTTGTTTGACCAGAGATGCAGCCCATGATCTTTCCTACTCCATTTTCTTTTATTTTTCTTAATTCGAATACTGGCTGTATAATTTGCATGACCTTGCAAGGATCACAACCTTTTGAGCTCCCATTTCCTTAATTATAAAATCTGTTTGGACCACCTGACTTTGGAAATCTCTTTAAACTCTGAAGCTAAGGTGCCATAGAATGTTTAGAAATATCTCTGTATGATTTCAAAATTTCTTTGTGGAGGTGCAAGAGGGGGTTCTTCAATTATTGCTAATATCATCTGGATGAACCAGTTTACAAACTTTACAAAGAAGTTTTTGTGAGGAGGAAAGGGATATATCAAGAGTTGGGGGGCAATAATTTACTGTCAAGAAAATAGCACTTAATTTGGAGTCGTACATTCTGGTTGAAGTCTTTGCTTTTGCTACCTTGTGTTACTTCAGGTAAGACATTTAACTTCTCAAGATTCCAAAAAGTAAAGAATCTGTGATCCAGGATCTCTATTGATTCCTTCACAAAATAATCTCTCAAGTCCACTTGAACACTAACTCCTATGATCTCACAATACATTGGAAGCCCATGCTAAAACAAAATGATGGCAATTTCAAAATTGGCAAAAATCGAAATAATGAAGATGCTGATTATTTTCCAAGGATTTTGAAAGAATCTTGCCCAAATAATGTACTGCCAGGGAACCTGTTGTTCTTGTATGGGATAGTCAATGAGAGCTGAGCTTTAGAAATATCCATGTATTACTTCATCAGATTCTTTCCTGGCTATTAAACCTACTTGGGAAATGCAAAAACCTTCGGGAATTTAATATTTAGGTTGCAATTTTAGAATTGCAAATCGAGGCTTGCACAGATGCTGTACTTTTCCATTCTGAGTTTAAGGCATGATTATGTATATGTATGTAAACTGAGGGTAAAAGAATGCCATTAAGGAAACATTAACTCTATTTCTGCATTTAATAAACCTGTGCCTTTATGTAGTGGTCATCCTATCATGCTCTGTAGTTGCTTCTTTGATTAGAATATCTGAAGAGAAATGTCTTTATTGTCTTCATAAGGCATTTTTCCCCTGATAGCTAGAAGAAGTAGCAAACATACAGACATGTGTCATTGTGAGTTTCTGGTGATGAAAAGGATATTGCTTCCAACTCCAGTTTCATCCTGAGTAGACTTTGGCAAGTCCTTTTCCTCTCTGAGAATGAGTTTTCTTAACTTTACAATTGTGGGGTTTGACTAGGTGGCCTCTTAGGGTTCCTTCTAATTCTCCATCTATGATTCTTTGATTTGCAACTTTTCTTAATTCTTTGAGTTACAGAGCAGGGGAGGCAGAAGTCATCTTTTTCAATCTTCATCTACGCAGTGTGTTCTTCCACAACATATTTGCTAAGTGCTCCTCCATTTTTTCTTGATTCCAAGGAGAGTGAAGATCCTTCTTTTTGAAGTAAGCCATTTCCACATTTGGATATTTCTATTTGTAAGGACTTTTCCTCCCCCCCTTTACATTAATCTGAGAGCCATAGGATCATAAATTTCTAGGTTTAGGGCTAGAAATAAACCTTAGCAGAAATTTAGTCTAAGCTCCTAATTTTACAGATGAGAGAAACTAAGACACAGAGAAAGGAAGTAATTTGGTCAAAGCAACCAAGGCAGCATATTGGAAAGCTGGGAATTGGGAATTAGGACCACTACCTCTAAATTCAGCACTCTTTCTTGTACATTCCTATGTAAATAATGGCTTTTCTAGTTTTGTATTTTCATAAGCTATTAACAAAAGAAAATTCTGTCTAATAATATGTCTAATAATCTGAGACTTTAGTTCCCAAGTGAAGAATGACCAATTACAAGAAAGACTCCAATATCAATCTTATTGTATGAATGATGAATACTGCAAAGTTCTAACAAATGTATATATGTATGGATGCATCTATATTCAGATGGAGGTTTTACTGTCCTTGGAAAAAGATAAGGAATATATTGTTCTGTTTTTTTGCTTATTATTATTTATTAATATATAAATAAATATTGTTTATTATTGATTTATTTAGCATATATCTCATATCTATTCTACTTATATGTGTATATCTTGCCCCCCATCAATAATTAAAAGTTCCTTTGATAGGAGGGATATTCATTTTTGTGTTTATATCCCCATTTTCAAATAGTGTACCACATAGGTACTAAATGAATGCTTATTGATGAATAAATGCATGTTGATACAATGCCTTTGTACACTTAATACCTAATGTGTTATCTGACACATAGTACATAATAAATGTGTGCTGATGGGTTCATTAACTGATTATCCCTGTTAATTATTCAGCTTGGTTCTAGAGGACAGAAGTAGGAACAATAGATAGAAAATAAAGTGTTAAGATTCCACTAATATAAAGGGAAAAATCCAAAAAATCTTAACTAATCTTTTAGGTCATTTTTAGCTTTAAGAACGCGATTTCATGATTTGATCCCGAATTTCCTCTATATCATACTTCATTCCAAACTTCTTGAATAAAATTTTTGTCTGCCCTGAATTCTGAGACATGATTTTTCACCCTCACAATCCTGTGCACATGACTGATAGATCTAACTTGCTGGGGTAAGCCTAGAGGTTGGATAATCCCTAAAATCTATATTGACATGAAGATTATTGTAAGAATACAATATGATAATAGGACTAGGGACACAGAGCTGAAGCCTGTGATTTATTTGAATGTGGAATTGCTGGATGAAGAAACTCCCTCTACTGATGTAGAATGGCATCTCCTGTTATAGCAGTGGAATCAAATTCAAATAGAAACAGAGGCCATTAAACTTTATATAAGAATTCCTGCTTGCTGCATACTTAATTAGAAGACCACAGATCAATGTTACCTAAGTTCCATTGTATTTTCATTTATTTTGTTAAATATTTGGCAATTACACTCCACTCAAAGTGCCACCCATCTGCAGCATTTGGATACCTTTGTTCTAGACCACTATAAGATTTTAAATGTCAGAGGCAGGACTTGAACTCAGGACTTTCTAATTTCAATGTCAGCTTCTAAACAACTCTACTGTGACTGCCTTATAAAAATATAAATGAAGGATAAAGACAATTTGGAGAAGATGGCAGAATAAGACAGGAAATTACCTGGCTCTCCTAAATTCTCCCACCCATAATTTATAGTAATGTTTCAAAGTGAACAGAAATAATATGGCAGAAATAATTAAAAATCAGGGTAAGGCAGTTGCTTAGCCTACGACAGCCTGGGAGGACATTGGAAGATCTGGCCTCCTGTGATGATGCTCTGACCTGTTTGAAGGACAAATACCTTGAAACAACAAACAAGAAGCCTTTGGAGGCAGCTGTGTCAGCAGCAGGCTCAGCTTCAGAAACATTTGCCTCCAGTGTTGGAGATGAGATAGTTGATTAGGAAAAGGTTGTAGGTTCCCCGGCTCATGCAGGGCCTGGGATCCAAGTGTGCTGATTAGTTACAGTTCCAGGCAGGGACCACAGAGAACCTGATGGACAGTAGAGAGTAAGAGCATTTGAGTTGACAAAGTTGCTGGAGCCCTAGTCATGGATCAGGCGCAGAAAAGAGTACCTGAGGTCAGATCCTTAGATGGAGTTCAGAAAACAATAGCAAAAGAACTCTGAAACTTTAGTTGTTATCTTTCACATCTTGGGACAGCTCAACTCCAATAAAAGTTAAGATCCAAGAAATAAGTCTTTAAAAAAAAGATTAAGCCAAAGAGAAAGACTGAGCACAGATAACTACTGTGATACTAGAGATAATCTTGGTTCAAGCTCAGAAGAGGATAGCAAAGACAAAACAGCTACTTATAGTTCAAAGAAAAAAGATAAAATGGTAACAAGTTCCCAAAGAACTTTTAGAAGAGCTTAAACAAGACTTTAAAAATCAAATAAGAGAGGGTGAGGAGAAATTGGGAAAAAAATAAGTAATGCAAGAAAAGAAAAGTATAAAAAGAAAGTCAATCAAATGGAAAAAGAGATCCAAAAACTTATGGAAGAAAACAACTCCTTAACAATTATACCTGGGAAAGGGGAAGCTAATTTTTTCATAAGATACCAATAAATAATAAAAACAAAATAAAAAAAATGAAAAAATAGAGAGAATGTGAAACATTTCACTAGAAAAATCACTGATCTGGAAAGCAGATCAAGGAGAGACAATATAAGAATTGTTAATTTAAAAAAGTTAAAAAAAAGAGTCTAGACATTAGAGATATTGAAAATTGCCCTGAAGTTATATAGCCAGCAGGTAAAATAGAAATTGAAAAGAAAATCCACAACCTGAAAGAGGTACCAAAATGAAAACTCACAGAGACATTATAGTTAAGTTTTGAAGTTTCCAGGTCAAGGAGAAAATCCTACACATGATAGAAAGAAATAATTTACTATGAAATTACAGTTAGGACAATGCCAGATTTAGCAGCTTCTACATTAAAAGGATGAAGGGAATGAAAAATGATATCACAAAGAGCAAAGAAGTTGGGTTTGGGACTAAGAATAATTTACCCAGCAAAGCTGAGTGTAATCTTGCATGGTAAGAAATGGATATGTAATGAATTTAAGGACTGTCAGGTATTTGTGAGGAAAAGACCAGAGATGAATGGAAAATCTAATGTGGAAAGAATTAGGAGAAATGTTAGAAAGTAAATGTGAAAAAACAATTATCTAGTAATGTCAAATTGTTTACTTTTTATAACAAAAATATTACCCGTAACTCTTAAGAATGTTATCATTGCTAGGGCAACATAAAAAAGCATATATAGATAGAAGGGATAGGGTTGAGTTAAGGAGAATGGAAAGATCATAAATAATAAAATTGGGTAGAGAGAAGAAAAATGGAGCAATTATCTCATACAAATCAGGTATGAATAGAAGAACTATTATAATGGAGAACAGGATGGTATGGACGATTGGCAATGTTAGAATTTTATCAGAACTGGGTTAAAAGATAGCAAATTTAAAAGGGCTTAGAAGTCTTAACTGACAGAGAGAGAGAATGTGAGAGAGAGAGAGAGAGAGAGAGAGAGAGACAGAGAGACAGAGAGACAGAGAGACAGAGAGAGAGAAGGGCGAAGGGATAGAATAAGAGAAGATCTCTTAGAAGGGTCAGATCAAGAAATTTGAGGGTAAGGGGAAATGATAAGGAAAAGAAGGGGTACAGATTAGGGAGGCAGTGGGTCAAAAGCAGATTAAATGTCTGAGGAGGAATGGGGTAAAAAAAAAGGAGAGAAGAAAAAAGAGTGACATCATGTCCTTCAGATATAAAAGGCTTTATTCAGTGGCTAGCACACTCCTCAAAGTGAATGTGGTGGGACAATGTAGCAACCATGTTTAATTTAAATCTACTCTTCTTAGGAGATATCAGGGAGGTTGTGCCTCCAGTTCAAAGAAAATGGATTTTTATTTCTGTTCTTTCTATCAACAAATATGTCTTTAAAAAGCTAATTTGTTATTTATGATATTGGGGAAATACTAATAGGTAAAAGAATATTGGAGGATAAAATATTTATGATTGATTTGGGGTACAATACATGACATTGGGACCCTATGTGTCTGCATGTGGATTAGGAGAGCAAATATTATGTTTTGCTAAATAAGTATTTTATATCCATCTGTTTGTGCAATTCTATATGCATCCTCAACCCTTAACAGCATAAGGCTCTTGAAATAGGGGCTTATATGTCTTTGTCTTTGTCTTTTTAATGCCTAACATATAATAGGTGCTTAATAAGTGCCTATTGAATTGAATTATGCTTCCTACCTGGATAAGAAATGACTTAAAGGTATGGGTTTGTAGACATAAGAAAAAAGTAAACAGGGCAACAACTAAGCTTATTCAAGTGGAGGCCAATCACTGTCTCCAGGAAAAGTCCTTTGGTCAGGATTTGCAGAGTATTTGGGAGTTGCAAAGCACCCCATGCAAAGTCCCATATAGACTGGGAATGCCATGATGAATCCAAAAGCCAAGCGTGATGAGAGCGTTCAACTTTAATAAGGTCAAAAGATGCCTCTTCCTTTCATTTCCCAGACTTTTAGAAAAAAAAAGCAAATCTGGCATCATGGGGATCAAAATAAGGAAGAACAGAGTGATATTTGCACAAAAGACCCACACAAAATAAGCCATCTTTGTTCTAAATAAACCATTGAATTCTTACAGACAGGCACAATCAGAAAGAGCCCTGATCAATTACCTCACACCAAAGACCAGAGCAATACATGAGTTCCCCAGGTGTATCTGAATTTCAAACATGATATTATGTTCATGGGCTTAACAATAATTCAAAGTTATTTTTGAAGTTTTTGCATTAGAAGATAATAGCCTGCTGTGATTGATGAGATGAAACAACCCTTTGAAGACACATGCTGGTGTGGTCTTTGAAACTCTCTTTGATAATGTAACTCCAGAAAAGACATAACAGAAAATCGAGGAAGTAGAGAAGAGATGAGCCTGATTGAGTTGTGGTCTCTGGGCTACTTTGGTATTCTTCAGAGTGGTGAGTCACACAAAGTAGATTATAAGAAGAACCAACTTTCTTGTTCCCCTATCTGCTTGAATTGGAAAATACATTTCCCTCCCCCCCAGAGTCTGAGAACTTAAATTTGGGAAGGCTATGAAAATATTCTTTTAAAGCAATTGGTGCAGTGCCTGACACATAGTAGGCACTTAATGTATATTTGTTAATTAGACTTTAAAGTTGCCTTTGTCTCTTTAGAAATTTGAGTAAGAATATAAGATTGAGTTAAAAGAAAAAAAATATATTTATGTAGCAAATAAATATATTATTCTCTATATAACATGTAATATATATATGTGTACATAATTGAATATTTAAAATATAGTTATTGTTCTTCAGTTGTGTACAACTCCTCATGATCCCATTTGGGATTTTCTTGGCAGAGACCCTGGAGACAGTTGCCATTTCCTTCTCCAGATTATTTTACAGATGAGGAAACTGAGGCAAATAGGGATAAGTTATTTGTCCAGGGTCACACAGCAAGGAAATACCTGAGATGAAGATGAGTCATTAATTTCAAGTCCAGAACTCTTATACATTGTTCCACCTTGCTGCACCCCAACCCAAATATATATACAAATTCATAAATAGTATAGTGTATCTACTCCTCAGCAATTATGTAATGCAAGTCTCTCATTTTACATTTAAGAAATTGGAAACTCTGAAAAGTTAAGTGAATTGGCCAAAGCTACCCAGATATAAGAAGTTATTTTCATATATGGAAAATATTATGAATTATTATTCTCCACAAACACATTTCTCACATTTAGAATATATGTAAATCCATACAAGTATATATATATTTTCTCCCTTTTTTATTTTCTCATCACCCTTGTTTTCTTAATCCTTTTCTTCTTTCTCTTTTTCCTTCACCATTTCTTCCCATTAATTTTCCTGATTCCCTCTGGTTTGATTGTAGTCCTCCCCAGAATTATTTAGATAGCAGTAGTGATTTCAGTTTTGGCTTTCTATCCCTGTCCTTTAGTTTCAATTCACCTCTATATGCTATGGATGAAGATAGATCATCAGGTAAAAAATAAAGTATTTGTCCCAAATCTCAGAATCTAAGGATGGATGTATATTAATCTAAAAGAATGTTAAGTGGCTAGTATATAGCAGAAATTGTTCCATGTGAAGTTATTTCAAGAGAATCATTTGTTTTTTGGGGTCTATAGTAATCCCTCAGTTTTGGGGTTCTTAAACCTTTTGGGGGTATAGCACAGGGGACAGTGTTGTCTTCAAAGCCAGAAAGATTTGAGTTCCAATCTTACTTCAGTTATTGACTAATTATGTGAGTTTGAGCAAGTTATTCAATCTCTCTTTCCTGATGTGTTACATGAGGATAATAATAGCCCTTACCTCTGCGAGCAATTGTGAAGATATACTGAGATAACATATAAGTTACCTTATAAAAGAAAATACTAAATAGATGCTAATTATTGCATAATAAATAGATCTCTTTGTCAAACTGATGAAATCCATGGTGAAGTCTGTTGAAGTTTGGCCAATTTGACCAATCTAGTGAAATAATTTCAGAATGATATATTTAAAAGAAATTTACTTATCTTTTAGAAATAATAATAGTTTTTTGTTTTTTAAAATACATGCAAAAATTGTTTTTAAAACCACTCCTGCAAAACTTTGTGTTCCAAATTTATCTCTGTCCCCCTTCCTCTCCCTTAGACAGCAAGGAATCCAATATAAATCACACATGTGCAATTCTTCTAAACATATTTCCATATATATGATACCTTTTAAAAATACATAAAATAAAAGACATATGGTTATAAAGGAAGCTAATTATCTTGAAAGATTGTCATTAAAATAAGCTTATCTACTTGAGATTAAGAAACCCACCTTAAAAAAAAGAAACCCTACCTTAATTTAATACCTTCTCTCTCTCCACAAGAGGTCATTATTTTTCATTCTTTCTTGACCCTGATTGACATGAGGAAAACAAGGGCACTTTGGATACAGTTTGCAAAGATTGTAAAACATGGGATAATTCCAAGATCATTTAAAAAATGTTTATGATCCTTAAGTAGAAATTGACTTGAAAATGAAGCTTAGTAAATGCCTACATAACAAGTTTGGTCCACCATTCTGTTCCTGGACCTTATGCTTGTGATCCCTTCTACCCAGGTGAGTCTGTCTTACCTATCATTGCTGTCATATGGAACCCATGTTTATGTGAAATCCCCAAAAGAGATTCTGATTTTAATTGTTTTGCTACTTTGAAAAATTCTTTGCCAAAGGTCATAAAATAATAATTAAAAAAAGAATAATAGAATCTAAGTATCAGAAGGGAACTCAGATATCCATTTGTTCATCCTATACCAGAATACGAATCCATCTAAAATGTTTCCAACACTTTTGGCCTCTTCTTGAAGAGGTCTGGTGGGAAAAATCTTTTTGCTTCCTGAGGCAGCCTATTCTATCTTGGCATGGCTCTGGTTGAGAGGAAATTTTTTTTCTTGGCAACAAAACAGTTTGCTTCTTTGCACCTTTCACTCGTAATTCCTAGTTCTATCCCCTAAGGCCAGACAGAAGGCTAACCTCTCTCCCCTTTCTGTGTGACAATCCTTCAATTAGATGAAAAAAAGCTATCACACTCTTTTTAAGGCCTTTCTTTTTCAGGTTAAATATCCTCTTTTTCTTCATATAACACATTTATTTTATAGATCCTTCACCATCTTGGTTGCTTGCTTTGGATACCATTCAGGTTCAACAATATTCTAATTAAAATGTGATACCCACAAATGAATACAACACTTCAGAGGTGTTTGGATCAGAGTGCTATGGAATAATCATCTTCTTGATCCTGTAAGTTATGACTCTGTTAATAAATGGATCCTATTCTTATTTTCTACATCATTCATTCAGTTCAAATATATTCAATTCAATTCAACTGATTTTATATTTCATTCTAAAAAACTCATAGAATTTCTTTAGCAAGATGTTTTATTTAGCTAATCCCCCTATATCTTATATGAGGGAAGTCTATTTTTTGAACTCAGGTATAAGGCTTTCCATTTATTCCTATTAGATGTCATTTTATTAGAATTGACTTACTCTTCCAGTATTTCCAGCTCTTTTTGCGTTCTCTATCTATTATACACAGAATTCGCGGATCCTCAAAGCTCTAGAAATTTAATAAGCATGAGTAGCTTAAGTCTCCAATTCAATGCAGGTTTTTTTGCCTACTTAGATGATTGTTCCCTATATTGAAAAAGACCAGTTTTTAGAGTCTGGTAACTGAGAAGATTTCAAAATAGAGAAACAAATTATTAAACTTGTTATTCATGTACTTAGAGAAAGTCTCTTTTGGAACTTGGTGATGATAGGATAGAAAGGCTGGTAAAATAATGAAAAAATGATTAACTTTTCCTTCCCATAGGAAAGGGCCCCACATGTGCAAAAATGTTTGTGGCAGCCCTTTTTGTAGTGGCAAGAAACTGGAAACTGAAGGGATGCCAATCAATTGGAGAATGGCTGAACAAATTATGGTATATGAATGTCATGGAATGTTATTGTTCGGTAAGAAACAGCCAGCAGCATGATTTCAGAGAGACCTGGAGAGACTTGCATGGACTGATGCTGAGTGAAATGAGAAGAACCAGGAGATTATTATACACAGCAACAACAAGACTATGTGATGATCAATTCTGATGGACATGGCTCTTTCAACAATGAAATGTTTTAAACTAGTTCCAATTGTTCAGTGAAGAAAGCCATATATACCCAGAGAGAGGGATATGAATGTGGACCACAACATAACATTTTCATGCTCTCTATTGATGTTTGCTTGCATTGTGTTTCCTTTCTCAGATTTTTTTCTTGCACAACAATGATAAGTGTGGAAATATGTATACAAAAATGTCTATTGTGTATCAAGCACTTTTTTTGCTTGTGCTATACAAATATTTTACCTTTTAATTCTCAAAAAAATTAAAAAAAAACTTTTCCTTCCCATAAAGTGTCTAAGATTTTATCTTGGAGCTGACTGGCTTCATGGAGATGGCCATTAACTCAGGGTTGTGATTTGTCAACAAAGGCTGAGCTGACCTTCATTAGTTGATGAAGAAATGAAGTGTTTTGATCATTGGGCACAGGAATTAATAGTGTGTTTCGAATGAGTTATGTCATGGAGTAGCAATGGAGATTCTTAGCTAAGGCAGTGTTCCTCAGAAAAGCTGAAGCTACGAATTTTTGTGCTTGGGGATAGATTTGGAATAGCGGGAGATGCTTACCCAGGGTACAGCTGTGGGGGAACATAACATACTCTGGGACTCTGCCAAGTGCTGAATGTCTGACTACTTTTAGGAAAGAAGCAGAGGTATGGGATGTACTGAAGCCTAAAGTATCTTGTTGGCAGAGGGAGGAAGTGTACTCTGGAACAAGAGCTTTTATCACTTAGAATTTGGGAAGAGAAGCTCACTTTTGGGGTATGGTCACTTGGTGTATGGGGTAAAAAAAGTAGCTCTGGAATACCATGAAAATGCCTTCTAAATTTAGGTCCCTTAAAACTAAAGTCCTAACAGACTCTTCTAGTTCTGGCTCTGTATCTCATATATCAAATGCTTTTTCGAAAAAATAAATGCTGTGGATCCACACATGATAGTAATTATATTATTAGCTATCTGTTGAATGAGAAAAGTTCATGATGACAAAAAGCTAGTATAAATTCAATAACATTTTAAATTCTTAGTTT
The DNA here is from genome assembly GCA_023553655.1 of Myrmecobius fasciatus. NCBI lineage: Eukaryota > Metazoa > Chordata > Mammalia > Dasyuromorphia > Myrmecobiidae > Myrmecobius > Myrmecobius fasciatus. The sequence goes on along the minus strand of JAJPUD010000856.1, from coordinate 254,505 downwards.
ATTAATCATGATTGTATCTACATATATTTGAAAATTAGTAGCGCATATATGTGTTTGGCATATTATTTATTCCGTTTACAAAGGTGCCTTTCTGAATGCATTATACTGTCATGTTTACTTTGCTGAATGAATGCAATTCATTTATTAGGTCTAAATATACTTCTTTAATTAGACTTAAATCAAGATAGAAATAACAATTTTTGTTGGGGATGTGAAGAAGGAACATAAAGTATGGTTAGAGAGGTGATCTTAGAGGCCACTTACTATAACCTTCTCATATTAGATATGAGGAAAATGTGACATAAATAGTTTGTCACTTGCCTGAGGGCATACAAATACAAAATGATAGAAAGATTTGAATCCCATGTCCCCTAATTCCAATTTTTAAAAATACCACATTGCCTTAGAGACTTAGAAAGGAAGAGGAAAAGCATTTATTAAGTGTCTATTATATGCCAGACACTTTGCTAAGCTTTTAAAAAATATTGTCTCATGCTTTTCTCACAACACTCCTGGAAGTAAGGTGCTTTTATTTGCCCAGTTTACAGTTGAGCAAACTAAGTCAGATTTGTCCAGAGTTATAAGACTAGTAAGTGTCTATGACTAGATTTGAACTACTGACTCCCTACCCAGTTGTCTATTCATTGTCACCTAGTTGAATAGAATGAATGGAGCCAATCCCAATAGCTAGCATTTTTGCATAAATTCAAACTTTGCCAAATGATTTTTTCCCAACCCTAATCCTATTTGAGTTCATTAAATGGTTAGTTTTAGAATCCATTGAAACATGGAACAAAACACTATAGAAAGGATTGAAACTGATAGTAACCCAAAAGGCAACAAAGGTACATATGGGATGGATGGGGCCATATCCTGATGATAACATGTAGCAATAAGGAAAATCTAAAGGAGTAGTGAATAGTGGAATGTCATCCAAGAGAAGTATGAGTAAAAAAGACTAGGGACTGGTTGCATGGTAGAATGGAAAGAAATAGAACAGTTTGTGTGTTTTCACAATGGCAAGAGAAAGCAAGGATGGTGAGTGGACCACTTGTGGCAAGCTTATTGGAGGACTCTAAGTGGGCATGCATAAATTGTCCTGTTCTGTTGAAAGGAATAACCAACCACCTTGATGAAATCACAAGTCCATTTGAATACTTGAGTTTAGCCTCTGAGTCAGGGATTCATAACCTTGGATCTATGTTTTTTTTCAAACTTTGATAATCAAATTTCAAAATATTTAGTGTGTTTTCTAATTTTATGCCTTTATTTTGTGTATTTGACAGCATGATTCTAAGAAAGGGCCCAGAGGCTTTGCCAGACTGCGTGAAGGTACCTGACTTATATAAGAATTTCTGATCTAAATGGAATACATTGTGATTCCTCATCTAAGATGGAAATTAATATTTTCTCTCATATCAAGTACAGAAACACAGAGATGTGACTTTTATTTGCTCTTATTTTACAAGTGGTCACATTATTGTTTTACTGACTATTTAGGGCAACTGTATCAAAATATAATTTTGTTTTATTACCAAGAATTAAAAATATTTCTCTCCCCATCAGCTCAGCACACAAACAACATAATCCATTGTACCTTTTCCTTCCTTAGCTTATTTGAACTGTCACTTATGCTAAGCTGCTCTATGAATCAACTTTAATATTTAATAATTTACCTTAATATCAGCAAGCAGAAGGTTTTGCTTTTATTTTTAATGTCAACATGTCCAGCTTGTGTAGGTCTTTTATATGATTTGCAACACAGCTTGGCAGGCATGTAGAGCAGAGAAAAATAATAATAAAGAAAACAAAGCCAGTTTTCATTGATGGAAATTTCCAGCTGTTTGTACAAAAAACCATCAAATATAATGTAGAGGTTTGAAAGATTTAAACTGCCAGGATTACCTAATTAGCTGGATGCATTTGAAATGGTACCATGAGGTTTATAGAGATGAGGCAATGAGAGCGGCTGTTTTTGATGAGGATGGAATTGTCTGACTATTGTCATTTACCTTCCATTATTTTTAGTGGAGGCTGAGTGAGAGCCATCTGTAAAAGCTGAATTCATCAGCAGCCAGGAAAGCTGTGTTCACATCTCCTTTTAATATATGAATGTAATTGTATCGTAAACATATGCACATGCACAGGCCTGGTATAGAAATGGAAAAATTAAGATCACTTTGGGGGGATTTGGATGATACCAATAAAAGTGACTTTGTTTTTATATTTCAATCATGAGTTCATAGTAGCTAACCTGCAAGGGCTCTTAGAGATAATTTGGTCCAGATCTCTTCATTTTGTGGATGGACAAATGGAAAGTTTAAGACTTCAAGAGCATACAGGTGATAACCAGTATGACAAAATTCAAACTGAAGTCTTTGTATACCAAATATAGAGTGTTTTTCATTCCACCACAGATAAAATTAGAAATAATTTGACATTCTAGGGCCTCATCAATTTGGATATTTTAATGGCAAAGACTGTACGCCATCTTTTTCTCTATAACATATGTAACTCCTAATCATGTAAAAGAGATCCAGACATCTGCAATGTCAGGATCATGAAGAGGTTACTGGACATTTAATCCAATCTATTCTTTACAACAATGTAAAACTCAGCTTTTCTCTCATAGATCTTGTCATGTTATTTCTTTGCTCAAATTGTAATTTTTACTTATTACCTACAGAGTAAAATTCAAATTTCTCTAAGGTATAATATCACCCTGACTTACCAATCTTCTCTTATCTTACTGCTCTCTACTCTCCATTCAATCCATAATAATTACCCCTCAAGTCTGGATTAGACTTGCCTACTCACTTTCAATCTTTGGTTGCTTTTGATCCTGTGATGTCCCATCTTACCTATCAACATTTTGCTAATTCATCAGGTACTTCAATTCCACATCACTCCACTCAAAAATGCTTTCCTGAATAGCCCTTACCAGTAACAACCTTCTCCAACATACTCCACATTTTGGATCTTCTTTAATGAATGTTTAGGTCTAGTCTTGTGATTTCTTTGGGTTAGACATTTCTTGGTGAGAAACTTAGCAATTGAGAGTAGTAACCATGTCGTCATCTGTAGTCTTATTAAATTTTGGTATTCTGAGAGTCAAGTGTCTTGGCAAGGTTATACAATAAGTAAGTGTGTTTCAGGGGCAGGACTTAGGCCCAGATCTTCCTGGCTTTTTATCTATTATGCCAAGTTGCTTCTAATGCAGTTTTAAAAAAAAACAACAACAATATTTATTTCCCTTCCAATTAAATGTTAAATCTTTTACATTTTTTGTTTTAAGTTTTGAGTTTTAAATTCTATCCCTCTTTCTCTTCCTCCTCCTTCCTGAAATGGTAAGCGATCTGATGTAAGTTATGCATGTACAATCAGGTCAAATATTTTCACATTAATCATTTTGTATAATACTTTAAAAAAGAAAGAAAAGAAAAGAAGGAAAGAAAATAGGAAGGAAAGAAGGAAGAAATAAAGAGAAAAATCACAAGCTTCAGTCTGTAGTTGAAGAATATCAGTTCTTTCTCTGGAGGTGGAGAACATGTTTCATTATGAGCCCTTTGGGATTATCTTGGATTGCTATATTAGTGAGAATTCATGGTTTCTCATCACATAATATTACTGTACAATGTTCTCCTTGTTCTGCTCATTTCACTTTGCATCATGTAAGTCTTTTCAGGTATTTCTAAAACCATCTGGTTTGCCATTTCTTATTGCACAATACTATTCCATCACAATCATATTTGACAACTTGTTCAGCCATTCCCCAATTAATGTCTCTCCCCTCAACTTCCAGTTCTTAGTCACCACAAAAAGAGCTGCTATAACTAACTTTGCACAAGTATGTCCTTTTCCCTATTAAAAAAAATCTCTTTGGCATACAGGCCTAGTAATGGTATTACGGATCACAGATATGCAGTCCGATAGCTCTTTGGGCATAATTCCAAATTACTCTCCATTCTGGAGAGTTCACAACTCCACAACAGAGCATCAGTATTCCAATTTTCCCACATGCAGTCCAGCATTCATCATCTTTCTCCATTACAGTTATAGGATCATAGATTTAGACATTGGAGGGATTTTAGAGATAATCAAGCCCAATCCCTTTATTTTATAGATAAGCAAAGTGAGAAAGGGAGATAATGTGACTTGCTTGGGTCCCATAGCTAGTAAGTGCCTGAGATGGGATTCAAATAGGAATTATGATTCAAATAGGAATCAATCTACACTACACTGCTACTTGTATTATACTTTTTTTTTATCATTATTGCTTATTGAACTTATAGGCCAATACTGAGAATTAGAACAGAAAGTCCAATAGACTGTGTTTTAATTAAATTTTATGTACTCCTGTGGATTCTTCACAGAGAATATACATTATCTGCTAAGGAAACTTCCTCTATGATTCTGGAGGTGCTAAATCTCATGAAGTTTTCATATAATCTGTAAGCAGTAACTAAAAGTTTCACTAAGCTTTAAAAATTTAAAATAAGCCACTACACCTAGTGACAAACCATTCACCTTAGATCTGTTTTAATCATCGATTCTGCTTATATAGACTGTGAGCAAGTAGTCAGTCAATCAATAAACATTTATTAAGCACTTATTATGTGTCAGGTACTGTACTAGATGCTGGGAATACAAATAAAGACCATAGACAGTCATGCTCTTGAGGACCTCACAATTTAATGAAGGAGTTCACAGTCTGATTGGGAAAAGGTATTTAGTATGACCGAACCATTGATTTGTTTTCCGAATTAAATTCTAATCAAATTAAAAAAATAATGCAATCACCTCACAATCTCCAGTTTGTGGCCAGACAACAGGATTGGAATGAGGAGAATTAAGTCAGGAGGAGTAAAGGGAAAAAAAATTATAACTTAGGCTCCAAATGAAGATATTATCTCATTTCCAAGTCCTGTGATCTCTGAACCATGCACATATGAGGAAGTCAGGAAGGATCCCAAAAGTATTGTTAAAAAGCTAGTAATCTCTGACCCTGTGACACAAAGTCATTAAACAGCAAGGCTTTTAGCACTGACAAAAGTGTAGCAAAATGAAGACACCAGACATGTACATCACAAGTGTCAGTCATCTCAGTTTTTCTCATACCCCAGGGAGAAACCTCCCTCTCTCAGGCTCCAACTGCTGGGTGACAGAAAGAGAAAATTCCCTCAGGAAGTGGAGGGGGGAGAATGTTTTTAGTAACTCAGCATTGTCAGAACTGGCTGCAAGCTAAAATTCTCTCCATGGCTTGAGTGGCTAAAGGACCTAGATCTTGTCATTGTTGCTCATTCATTTTTCAAGAATGTCCAACTGTCTGTGAGCTTGTTTAGGGCTCTTCTTGGCAAAGGTACTGGAGCAGTTTGTCATTTCCTTCTCCAGTTCATTTTGTGAGGAAACTGAGGTAAATAGGGTTAAGTAATTTGCCCAGTGTCACACAGCTAGAAAGTATCAGAGGTCAGATTTGAATTCTGGAAGTGGAGTCTTCCTAACTCCAGCCTGGGAACTCTGTGCAATAAGACACCATTGAGCTGCCCCATGATAGAATAGAAGGCTAAATAAAATTAGAAAAAGGAGCAGGTTTAGTTACATGGTGATAATGAGCGATCATTAATGAGCACCATGTGTACTTCATTGATAGCTTATGGTAACAGAATGAGGAAGGTCTCCAGAATGATAAGCTGAATCACTTCACAGCCCTGGGTAACATGGGAGGACATGGAAAAAGAGTTGGCCTGGATGGGCAGACATGGGTAGATTGCCTTATGCACCATTCATATAAGTTGAATTGGAGTCATCTTAGTATTTGGGGATATCTTATACTTCTTGATTTGGTTCTCTCTAGTAATTTCCAAGTAATTATTGGATAAGGACTGTTTCAATCTCTGTATCCTCAGCTCCCACTGCAATGACTACACATGGTAGGCAATTAATAATAAATATTTGTTGCTTTGAATAGAAGGTGATGTGGTAAGGGCTGAGAATGCTGGGGTGGAGAGAACACAGAGCTTGCTCTCAAGAGCCTTATAACCCCAAAGGGAAAGACAATGTATGCTTGCCAAGAAGCTATTTTATGGAAAATTCACACAGAGCAAATGCTCACAAGGTGGTCAGAAAAAGCAATACAAGGACACTCTCGCTCAAGAAATTTAGAAATGACCTTGTGTTCAATCTGATGTTTGGCACATGTAACATAAATGTTTACAATAAACCATTACTGACCAGAGAAGGGAACTTTAGAATTGATTGCATGGCATAAGAGACACTGGCACAGGACTGCCCAGCATGGCGTGCCCCTATCAGAGAAGGTGCTGTGCTCCATGAGCAAAGCAGAATTGGATTAGCTCAAAAGAAATGTGAAATTCACAAAGTTAGAGAACCCACCCCAAATGTCCATAGGGACTATTTATGCCCAACTTGTGTCAGAGCATTCTGATCTTGAATCAGTCTGATCAGCCACAGTCAGACACACTATAACTTCACTCTAAGGTAAATTTGGTCCTCTGAGAATGAAGGAGAACCAATGGTACAAGGGAGAATAAAATAGCTTCAAAGGAGACGATATTCCAAATCTCTCTTAATTCTCATGCTTCCCACTTTTATTTTCTTGTTATCCTGCCTGTAGTTTATTTACACATATTGGTTTGTTTGTCTTCTCCATTTGACTGTAAGCTCTTTAAAGGCAGACACTGTCTTTTGTCATTAAAAAAAATTTGGAGTGCTCAGCACAGTGCCTATATCATAGTAGGAGCGTAATGAATGTTTATTGACTAAGGAGAAGCTGTAACAAAGTATAAGTGGAAGTTGAGGAGGGAGAGATTGCTTTTTTTTTCCATTCCAGAGTCAGAATTGGAGGGAGAAAAGGATGTCAGGTAAATTTTGATTAATTTTTCAAAAGACATCCATTCATTCTTCTTTCCATCCAACTATCCATCCACCCATCTGTCCGTCCGTCTGTCTGTCCATCCATCCATCCATCCATCCAAGAATCCAAATATTTATTGAGTGTTTGTTATGGAGTGCAAAAAGCAGCATGCTATAGAAGATTATATACTTCATTGAAAATCAGATGATTTAGGTACAAGTTTCTGCCTTTGATACTTTTATGATACCTGTAAACTGTAGTATGAAGATATTGGACTATATGACCTCAAAGGTAACTTCTAACTTTTTATGTAACATGATCTGTGACTACTGCCTCAGTTTCCTTATGTGTTTAAGGGGGATAGTAGTAGTTGTGCTATAAAACTCAAAAGCTCATTGCAAGGAAAAATATTCATATATATATATTTATACCATTAAAATAAATAAATATGATATGATATAAAATATAAACATTTATTTATATTTTTAATAAATTTTAGAGTTGCAAGCAAACAGGGACAAGGTGAGCAAATTTATGAAAGATATTGTGGCAGATACAAAAGTCAAAAAAATCATGCTCCCTGCCCACAAGTATTTTAGAATGTAGTCTGCAAAGCAAGACAACCACCTGATAAATTGAATCCCAGGCAGAAAGAAAAGCCATGAGAGTTTTAGGTATTAGGCAATGGGGATTCAGCCAGGCAGGAGTCTGGATATCTAACTCCCAAGAACTGGCAAAAAAGACAGATGCAGCACAACTGTAGCAGACAATCAATGTTTCCTACTTGGGAAAAAAAAAACCCTAAAAACCTATTCCCCAGAACAGATTTTTATTTCGGTGGACACATTTTCCTGTTATTGGAAAACTGTAGCTGATATCTTCAGAATGCTAATAGAAAAAGTAAGTGCTGCATTACAGACAGTGTATTCTGGGGAAAAGTTCTAGTTTTCTAGGAAAGGTACCCAAATTTAAACCACGTCGAGGATATGGCATCATGGGAGTTGTTACTTCACCTGACTTTGCCTCAGTTTTCTTACCTGTAAAATGGAGTTGTTGGCCCAAATCGCCTCCAGAACTCCCTTCTTGCTCCAGATCTATGATTCTGGATCTTAATATCTTAACCATTTCGGCTCTTTGGGCCTCAGTTTTCTCATTAGTATAATATGGGATTTAAACTAAATGAGGATCCTGTCTAGTTTTAAAACTTTGGAAGTAGGATCAATGAAATAGAAATTTGTTAAATATCTATTACGTGACCAGACCAGCTCTGTGCTAGGCTCTGAATATAGGAAGGAAAAAGTGAGACAGTTCCTGCCCCCATGAAAAATAAATTCTATTAAAGCAATTCAACAGAGCACATATAAGTAAATATAGAATAGATATAAAGTAACTATGAGATGGGACTAGCACCTGGGGAAATCAGGAAAGATCTCTGAAGAAAGTGGTGCTTGGGTTAATTCTTAGGATTAAAGATTTGGATATCTGAGAAATCATGAAGTCCAGTGGTTCTCAAACTTTTTTTCTCAGTATCTTTATACTATTTTAAATTATTAAGGATCTATCCAATTAGTTTTTTGTTTATGGGGGTTATATTTATGGATATTTAGCATATTAGAAATAAAAGCTAATTTTGAATATGTAGATCTTTTGAAAGAATTTCAGAAACCTTCATGATTCTCTGGACCACAATTTGAGAACAACTGATCTAGCTCCAAAACCACATTTTACAAATGAAAAAACTGAGGCACAGAACTGGCTGTGGCTACACAGCTAGGAAGTTTGTCAAAGATATTTTGAACTCAGGTTCTCTTGGCTCCAAGTGCATTCCTCCACCAAATACATTTGGATAGAGGAAAACTGGTGGCTGTACTTTTTTGAATAAAGTTTTGTGTTAGAAGCATTAAAATAGCAGCTCAATATAATCTGGGGAAGTTCTCAACACTCCAACTTTGAGAGTGTTTTATTCAGTGATTCCATTACTTAGAGTCACAATACAAGATTTCAAAACCTAGAGTTTTTACTTACTATTTGTGTGGCCTTGGAGAAGTCATTTCCAGTATAGCTAGGGAGGGTAGGTATTATACTGGAAAACAGACTGGAACTAGTCGTAACTATTTGAGTTCGTACTGTTGCCTCTGTACAAGCTAACTATGTGACCCACAGCAAGACACTTAAGCTCTCTTAACCTTGATTTCCTCAGCTATAAAATGGGGAAGATAATTTCTACTTGATAGCGATGATGGGAGAATATGACAAACAAACTTTAAAGTACTATATAAATTATCATTATCACCATTCTACAATCTGGATCTAAATTTCCCCATCTTCAATTGTAGTTATGGGGGGTTAAATAATTTCTTAGTTTTCTTCCTTCTCTAAAGTTATGATCATAAGGAAATAGTGTGGATAGAGCCTACAGTTCAAGAAAGACAGACTACTGTGTAATTAGTTTGAAGAAAGAACCATGAAGGCCTTGAATGAGATGACCAGTAGATTGTACTTTATTTGTTATGTAAAGAATTTCTATAGTTTTTTGAATCAAAGATTAGAATAATTAGTTGTGTATTTAAATTATTTGGGTGGTAGAGTGAAGAATGATTGGAGAAGTGATAGACTGAAGGCAAGAAGACCCATCAGGTATCTATTACCAGTATAAATGAAATAAGATACTAAACAAGAGTACCTGTAGTTAGAGCTGAAAGGAGAAAATGAATGCCCTATATATGGCAGATACAGACTCAAAAGTCACCAACAATTGATGGATGATGATTGGGAAAGGAAAGAGAAGGGTCAAATATGATTTTCAAATTATGAGCCTCAAAAATGTTTTGTGTCCTGAGTATGATGAAGTCATTTATCATCTTTCACCTTTCCCCATATTATCAAGCTGTAAAAGTATATATTATAGATCACCTGGTCAATATAGGAAATGGATGAATCTTTGATAGTTGATCAAAGACAGATTATAATTTCAGTTATTTGTATTTAATTACCTGTTGGATGATTCATTCCACTAAAAGCAGAGCATTTCACAAGTTCTCTGATTCATTTCCTCATGTAAGTGTCCACTAGGGACAGTTACTGACAGTTTCATCTTCCCTGTGATCACAGAAGAGGCAAAAAGATGTGTTACTTTGGACCTAATTTTGATCAAAAGAGAGAAGAGAAAAGAATTTTTGTAGGCTTTTAGCCTGATTTACATTCATTTTTCTCTCACTGGTAAAGCATCACGACTGTGGTGACACCATATTAAAGAGCAAGAGTTTGAATTATGGGAAGGTTATACAGCAGCTGTATTCAATAGCTCTGGGGAGTGCATCCATCCACTCACTTGAAAGTTGCTAGAAGGAAGCAGAGAAAAGAGAAAAAATTGGTACCTCTAGATTCTCTTGAGCTGGATTGACTATTTTCAAAGGAGAAAGGAAGAGGGAACAGATAGAGAACTTTTTTTAAAAATAGTAAAGCAGTGTCTTTGGGGGTTTATTTGCTCCCAAGTGGTTTCTCATGTATGTTCATGTTTATGTTTTCCTGGGCAAGTGGTGTTTGCCAAATTTGCAGCACAAATTTGTCCAGATCTTGGGCACAGAAGTAGAAATGAGGGAATTTCACAGTAATGAATTTGTGCCACAAGACTAGGAATAATCATATTGCTGGACACACATTTTGTGCAGAGGTCAAGATATGCTGGCTTTTTGGAATGATTTTTTTTAAAAGATCTTTTCTTATTCCTTAAATACTACAAATCACTAGTTTAATGTTAGAAATGTTTGATGTATTGTTACTGTAGAAGCATGAGAATCAGAGAAAATGGCTTCCTCACTGGAAACAGAAAGCCATTATTTATTTTAGCTATTTCTTGTGACATGGAAGATGAACTTCCTTCAGGTGCTTAGCGGGTGGTGTCCAAGCATATCAAAGAAAGATGTAGAAATTAAAAAGGAAACTAATTCCTTTCCATTGCTTTGTCACAGCAAGCTAGAGGAAAGCTTTATTAACATTACTCAAGTTAATATATATACACACATTTTTCTTTCCTCAAGATCTATTACAGTAGTGGGTAGAATTGCTTATGGTGAGATTGAAGAAACAGGAAAAAAAATGGCCCAGGTTATTGTCCCTGCAAATGATATTCATGGGAGTCTTACTCAAAGCAGAAAGATTAACAATCAGTTTCCTCTGCTTCTACCATGAAGCTGCAGTTGATGAAATTAGAGCAGAGGATGAAAACATTTGCTGACTTTATTTTATGGTGTAGTCATTCCTCATTGTTCTGGGCTCTTCCAATATTGTGTGTCATTTCAGGTCACTCAGTTCATCTCGGTGCTATAACTGAGCCTATTTTTACCAAAAAAAAATTATGTTGCCTAAGCTTTTTTTTTAAGTAAAAGGTTTTTTTATGGCAACTATACATTTTCTTAAGGAAACTGCCTGATTTTCCTCTTCAGTGGTCCACTCTGGGCACTAGAGCATTTACACTCAGAGTAATTTTGCCCATGGGAGGCTATATGACACAGTGGAAAGCATTATGGATTTGTCCTCAGAGAAACTAAATCTTTGGATTTTGATTTGTCATTTTTGTCCCCTTGAGCAAGTAATTCAATGTCCTTCACTCTCCTCACTTCTAGAAGGAATAGAGTGGACAAAATGGTCCCCAAGATCCCTTTGATTTCATGATCTCAATTATGTTTTTCCAACAACATGCTATTAAGCTCTAAGTTCTCATCCTTTCACTAGAAACTGTTAATGATAAAATCCCCAAATATATAAATAATCAGCTTTTTCCACTTCAGGATTCAATTTTATTTTTTTAAAAAAGCAATGACCCCTAGTCCCATAGGCAGGTTATATGTCTCTTCATCCAGGTTTGCAGCCTGGTATCATTCAGAATTCCTCCCCCTTCTTTGCCTCCTCTATCCCCATTCACTTTTCAGGTCTTTTCACTTCAATTTCCAGAGGGTTTTTTCTATATATCTCCATCTCTCCACTCACATAGATCCTACCTTCCATGCCTTTTTTCAGCATCAACATTTAGGTGGCAATACAAAATGTCTACATAGTATGAAACACCATGGGCTCTGAAGGAACCAAAATTGTGTGTGACCCAAAGGGCAACAGAGAGTCACAATGTGGGTGTATGTTTTAAGTAACACATAACAAGAAAATTTGGATTCTATGGGGGACAGCTGACAGGCAGACTGGACCACACTACTTTCAGTTTCCTAATTAAGGGAAGGCAAAAATGCCAAGTCATAATGGACTTTTTACATTTTTTTCACCCACTGTGAAAAGTCTGTATCTTCACTCCTTATGCTGCCAACATCAACTTCTTTTAATTCTCTCCATGTAGGAATATTGCCAGGTTGCCCTCTGAAGAATGACCCAGAGGTCAGCTTTTTATCTGGAAGAAAGAGAGACTGTCTTTTCATTAAACTAATGAGAAAATGTAACTACCATTTCCTCATTATGGTTGCCATCCCATACAGCTATGCCATTCAGATAGGCAGTTACAGAATAAGTTCATCCTTGGACTTAGCTGAATTAAAGATAAAGTTTTATTTTGACCATCAAAATAGATGAAGAATTTCAAACTATTATTGTATGTGCATGTGGAAATGGGGAATGAATGAGGTTGTTATATGTATATTATCTGTAGCTGTTAGTGAAAAATATACACTTTGAAAATGCCAGCTGCTATCATCATCATCATCATTATGCCATTTTTAGAAAATTATTTATTTCTACTAACAAGCATTTATTTTCTTTCCTTTTACTTCCTTATTTTTCCTCAACTTGAGGACAAAAAGAAAAAAAAACAAAATCTGCATTAAAAATATGAGTAGTCCAAGAAAAGAAATTCTGATGTTGGCTACATCCAAAATGTATCTTATCGTGCACCCAAAGTTGATCCCTTCTCTGTAAAGATGTGGGTATTATGCTATTTTTGGTACCTTAGAATTATGCTTAATCACTGTGTTAATCAGAGTTCTAATGTCTTTCAAAATTTGTTTTTACATTGTTGCTATACATTTCATCTTTCATTGGAGTAATGAGGGTATGGTATATTAGAATGGACATTGGGTTCAAATCCGGACTGCCTCTTTCTACCCATATAAGCTAGAAAAATCACTTCTACTCTCTGAGACTCAGTCTCATTACTCATAAGATGTGAGAACCTCAACTTCAAAAATTCTCAGATTTCTTCCAACTTTCAATCCTGTATTCTCTTGTACCAGCCATAGAATGGGGATTTGTTTTTGGCCTTATAATTTTTTCTGGGTGAGGGATTCTTTTTGAGGCACACTTTACAATGACCAGCACTGTGGGATATTAATAATAATTTAAATATATTCAAACTTTTCCACTGTCATATGTTTCTCTGTTGATTCCTATGCAGAAGAAAGAAAAATTGCCCCACTGTGTCCTGAGGAATGATTACGTTCCTAGGTAGGAACTACTGCTTTGGCAACATAGAACTTTTTTAACATCATGAAGTTTCAGAGTTGGGGGAGACCCCAGACACCATTTTGTCTGGCTACTTCATTTCTTAGGTATAGAGGGGCTAAGTAATTTTCCTGAGGGCATTTAGCTAGTGAGGAGGGCTAAGGGAAGAATCCAGGTCTGAAGATTTTCAGCTCAGTATTCTTTCCACTGTACTTCATTGCATATTCAACACATTTCCTTTCCATTATGCTTAAGACCTATTTAATGGCTTACAAGAACTTGACCATTTCTGAAGTAAGTACCAGTGCTAGAATGCATGAGTAATGACATATGAATAATAATAATTATAATTAATAAGGTTTGTTGTTTAGTCATTTTAGTCATGTTTGATTTTTTGTTATTCCATTTGGGGTTTTCTTGGTTGAGATACTGTTGTGATCACTTCTCTGGCTCATTTTTACACATGAGGAAACTGAGGCAAATACAGTTAAGTGATTTACCCAGATTTTACAACTAGTAAATTTCTGAGACCAGATTTAAATTTAGGCCTTTCTAACTTCAGTCCTGGTGTTCTATTTTGCCACCTAGCTGCCCCTAATTATTAAGATACTATAATGGATATCTATGGCATTGGACCTGATATAAGGAAAACCTGGATTCAAATCTTGTCTGAGATTACTATCTAAGTGAACCTGGACAAGTAATTTTATCTCTTTAGCATCAGCTTCCTCATTTATGAAATGATGATGATAATAGCACTTACCTCACAGTGTTTTTGTGATGATCAATTGAGATAACAAAGTTAAGGTGCTGTGCCTACCTTAAAGCATTGTACAATGCTTACAAACATGCCCACTTTTCTTTTATCCTTTAAAAAAATTCCCTTGACCTACCTTCAATCTATTGTCCTATAAATTTCCCCCTTTTCACAGTCAAATTCTTTTGAAATGTTTATACTCTGACTCTAAATATTCCAAACTAAAATTAAATTATGGTACAGTGAAGGAGGGGAATTGAAGAAGAACAAATTATGATCTGATTAAACTTCCAAACAATTAAAATTACTCCATGTGCCACAGGATTCAGTGATGTCCCATTATTTTGATTTAGTCATGTTTAGTCCTACCTGACTCTTTGTGATCCCAATTGAGATTTTTCTTGTCCATAGCTTGTCCATTTTCTTCTCCAGCTTGTTTCACAGATGACGAAACAGATAAACCAGAGTGAAGTGACTTGTCCAGGGTCACACAGGTAGTAAGTGAGTGAGGCCAGATTTTAATTCAGTTCTTCCTGACAGTCCAGGCCTGGAACTCTAATCACTGGGTCACTTGCTTATCCCCTTTCATTACAATTCATTACTTCTTTGATGCGGAGGCTCTTGGATGACCCCTTATTAATATGACAGGGGATATTTCACTAAAATGTCTTAGGTCTCTTCACCCTTAAAGATTGTATGATTCTAAGGGACCCTCACTGAGCTCTTTGTCGGATAGATATAACACCATTGAGTCTACTCAACCTCAATACTCCAGAAGCCATGTCACAGGAACCTGTTGGCTAAGGAGGAATGATTCTCATACAATAACCTTTTTGAAATCATCAGAAGTGAAGAGCTCAGCAGGATCCTAAACTGCATAAATGTTGGGACCAAGCAAATAGCCCCATCTGAACCCTACTTGTCTAATCTGACTTTTGAATGAACCTCTAAAAAAGAATTTATCATTTAATACTCCTGGAGTTTTACTGTACCCACATATGTGATTGTAATTAAGAACTTGTTGCAACAATGAAAAGAATCCTGGGTCTGAAGTCAGAAGAACTGTTTTCAAGTCCTTACAACTTGTGTGACCTTTGTCAAGCCACTTAACCTTTTCTCAATTTATCTGAAAAATGAAAGGCATTGGACCAGATGGAATTAGAATTTTCCACATATAGATATCAATGATTTTGTGAACTCAATACCCATAATTCAAGCTTCCCAAATAACATGTTGATAGGGATCCATAAACACTTAGGTGAACTTGAAGTGGGTTTCATTAAACCCTTCTCTTAATAACTGGGACATTGTGCTTTCTCATTTTAATGGTTGGCTAAGAAATTGTGACACCCTTGAAATCCACCTTTCATTCTACCCTCTGGCACTATATTCAGGCTGATGAGAAGGAAAGAAAGTAATAACACTTAGGAACTGTGCCCAGCCACTGTGGACTCAAACACATAAAAGAGACAGCCATTTACTTTTACAAAATGTAGATTAAGCCAAGTCCTTCCATAGCCTATAATGTGCTCTGAGAACCAATCTTTGCATTTTGGTTCAAGGCCTTGAACACCAGTGAATCTCATTCTCAGCTGCTAGAGCGGATGTCAAGAAAAGCCAGAGATTGATGCTTTAAAGCTTGACCTAGTGTAGGGACAGCACTGGAGAATAAACCTTTACAGCTGGAAACTCTGGGATGGATTGCACACATTAAAAAAGATCTTAAAATGATTAAACTGAAAAAAAATGCAACATCTGTACAAGGACTTCAGTGAGAGGATGATTTTTTTCCTCCTTTTCCTCTGCACTGTCTGTGGGTCATTCAGACACTTTAAATGGACACTGTAATTGGACATTAGTAAGCAAGGAAGTAGTTCAAGGCTTTGTCTCATTTCAGATTCATGACCAAGGCTGAAACCCCAGAACTCAGGAGGAGATGTTTGATACAGTTGTTAACCTCTGGACAAGCCCTGATAGAGAGAGCTGCTGCTTCATTCATGCTACCCCCAGGGACTTGATAGATACTTTCCAAAGGAAGGAAGGAGTGTCCCAGGAATTATTGTGCTCTGTGAGAGCTGAATCTCCCTGCTGGATTCAGCTAGGTTCACCACACACTGAGCCCGTGGGGCTATAGCTTTGACATATTGGTTAGCATGGATTTGCTCTGCAAGCAAATATTCCAGAAATGGACTGTGCTGCCTCAAGAGCCATCTGATTCCTCTTAATTGGAAATCTTCAAGTACAGAGTGATTAATTACTTAGCAAATGTGTTACAGGCTTTCTTTAATACACGAATATTAACTCTGTTTGTGTATTAGACACCCTTGGCAGTCTGATGAAACCTATGGATCCTTTCTCCAAAAATGCTATTTTCATCATCATTTAAAAACCACAGAAGAAAATATATAGAATTACAAAAGAAATAATGATATTAAGGTATAGTTATCAAACAGACAATTTTGGATGGAAAAATTAAAGCCATCTATAGTCATATGAAAAATACTCTAAATCACTATTGATGAGTGAAATGCAAATTAAAACAACTCTGAGGTATTACCTCACTTTTCAGATTGGCTAAGATGACAGGAAAAGATAATGCTAAATATTGGAGGGGATGTGGGAAAATTAAGACACTGATGCATTGTTGGTGGAACTGTGAAATGATCCAACCATTCTGGAGGACAATCTGGAACTATGCCTAAAGGACTATAAAACTGTGCATACCCTTTGACCCAGCAGTGCCATTATTGGGTCTGTATACCAAGGAAATCATAAAGGAGGGAAAAGGACCCACATGTGCAAAAATGGTTGTAGCAATTCTCTTTGTGGTCACAAAGAACTGGAAAATGAATTGATGCCATCAACTGGGAATGGCTAAATAAATTGTAGTATATGAAGATAGTGAGATATTATTCTATCAAAATGATGAACAGACTGATTTTAGAAAGAACTGGCAAGATTTACATGAACTGATGCTAAGTGAAATAAGCAGAACCATGAATACATTGTACACGACAACAGAATGAATGTGTTTTTTTTTTTTGAGTTTTATCCTCAGGATTTTTTTTATTTATTAATACTTTTTATTTGCAAAACATATGTATGGGTAATTCCTAAACATTAACCCTTACAAAGCTTTCTGTTACAAATTTTTCCCCCCTACTCCCCACCCCTCCCCTAGATGGCAGGATATCCACTACATGATTATTATGTTAGAATACTTAAGAAATCAAATATATGTATAGTTATTACATCATTTTTTGTGCAGGAGAAATCATATCTACAAGAAAGAATAATCTGATAAAGGAAATACAATGCAAGGAAACCTTAATAGAGAACATGAAAATGTTATGTTGTGGTGCACATTACACATCCCTCTCTCTGGGTGTATATGGCTTTCTTCACTGAACAATTGGAATTGGTTTGAAGCATTTCATTGTTGAAGAGAGGCATGTCCCTTAGAACTGATCCTCATATAGTCTTGTTGTTGCTGTGTATAATGATCTCCTGGTTCTGCTCATTTCACTCAGCATAAGGTCATGCAAGTTTCTCCAGGCCTCTCTGAAATCGTCCTGCTGGTCATTTCTCACAGAGCAATAATATTCCATAACATTCATATACCATAATTTATTCAGCCATTCTCCAATTGATGGGCATCCATTCAGTTTCCAGTTTCTAGCCACTACCAAAAGAGCTGCCACAAACATTCTTGCACATGTGGGGCCCTTTCCTTCTTTTATGATTTCTTTGGGATATAAGCCCAATAGAAACACTGCTGGGTCAAAGGGTATGCACAGTTTGATAACTCTTTGAGCATAGCTCCAAATTGCTCTCCAGAATGGTTGGATCCGTTCACAGCTCCACCAACAATGCATCAGTGTCCCAGTCTTCCCACCTGCCCTCCAACATTCATCGTTATCTTTTCCTGTCATTTTGGCCAATCTGACAGGTGTGTAGTGGTACCTCAGAGTTGTCTTAATTTGCATTTCTCTGATCAATAGTGATTTGGAGCATATTTTCATATGATTATAAATAGTTTTAATTTCATCATCTGAAAATTGTCTGTTCATATCCTTTGACCATTTATCAATTGGAGAATGGCTTGAATTCTTATAAATATGACACAATTCTCTATATATCTTAGAGATGAGACCTTTATCAGAACCCTTAAATGTAAAGATGATTTCCCAATTTGATGCTTCCCTCCTAATCTTGTCTGCATTAGTTTTGTTTGTACAGAAACTTTTTAACTTAATATAATCAAAATTATCTATCTGGTGTTCAATTAAGAGTTCCAGATCTTCTTTGGACATAAATTTATTCCATCTCCAATGGTCTGAGAGGTAAACTATCCTATGTTTCTCTAATTTGGTTATAATATCATTCTTTATATCTAGATCATGAACCCATTTAGATGTTATCTTGGTGTGCGGTGTTAGGTGTGGGTCCAGCCTTAATTTCTTCCACACTAGTTTCCAATTTTCCCAGCAGTTTTTGCCGAATAGTGAGTACTTATCCCAAAAGCTGGGGTCTTTGGGTTTATCAAACACTAAATTGCTAACGTTATTACCTAGCTTGTCCTGATATCCTATCCTATGCCACTGATAGATTGTTCTATTTCTCAGCCAGTACAAAATGGTTTTGATGACTGCTGCTTTATAATGTAGTTTTATATCTGGTACAGCAAGGGCACCTTCATCTGTCTTTTTTTCATTAATTCCCTTGAAATTCTTGACCTTTTGTTCTTCCAAATGAACTTTGCTACTATTTTTTCTAGATCTGTAAAATAGTTACTTGGGAGTTTGATTGGTATGGCACTAAATAAGTAAATTAGTTTGGGTAGTATTGTCATTTTTATTATATTCGCTCGGCCTACCCATGAGCACTTAATGTTTTTCCAATTGACTAGGTCTGATTTTATTTGTGTGGAAAGTGTTTTGTAGTTTAGTTCATATAGTTTCTGACATTTTCTTGGCAGATAGATTCCCAAATACTTTATGCTATCATCCGTTATTCTGAATGGAATTTCTTTTTCTATCTCTTGCTGCTGAACTTTGTTGGTAATATATAAAAATGCTGATGATTTATGTGGATTTATTTTGAATCCTGCAACTTTACTAAAGTTGTGAATTGTTTCTAATAGTTTTTTAGTTGAGTCTCTAGGGTTCTCTAAGTATACCATCATATCATCTGCAAAGAGTGATAATTGGATTTCTTCATTACCTACTCTAATTCCTTTTATCTCTTTTTCTTCTCTTATTGCCAAAGCTAACATTTCTAATACAATATTAAATAGGAATGGTGACAGTGGGCAGCCTTGTTTCACTCCTGATCTTATTGGGAATGGTTCTAGTTTGTCTCCATTACATATGATGCTTGCTGATGGTTTTAAGTAGATGCTACTAATCATTTTAAGGAAAAGCCTATTTATTCCTATACTCTCTAGTGTTTTTAATAGGAATGGGTGTTGGATTTTATCGAATGCTTTTTCTGCATCTATGGAGATAATCATATGGTTTTTGTTAGTTTGGTTATTAATATAATTGATTATGTTGATAGTTTTCCTGATATTGAACCAGCCCTGCATTCCTGGTAGAAATCCTACTTGGTCAAGATTATCCTGGAGATAACTTTCTGTAATCTCGTTGCTAAAATCTTATTTAAAATTTTTGCATCAATATTCATTAGGGAAATTGGTCTATAGTTTTCTTTCTCTGTTTTCACCCTACTGGTTTAGCTATCAGCACCATATCTGTATCATAGAAGGAATTTGGTAGTATACCTTCTGTCCCTACTTTTTCAAATAGTTTGTATAGTATTGGAATTAATTGTTCTTTGAATGTTTGGTAGAATTCACATGTAAAACCATGTGGCCCTGGAGATTTTTTCTTAGGGAGTTGTTTAATAGCTTGTTCTATTTCTTTTTCTAAAATGGGGCTATTTAAATAATTTATTTCCTCTTCTGTTAACCTTGGCAATCTATATTTTTGTAGATATTCCTCCATTTCATTTAGATTATCAAATTTATTGGCATAAAGTTGGGCAAAGAAACTCCTAATTATTACTCTAATTTCCTCTTCATTGGAGGAAAATTCTTCCTTCTCATTTTTGAGACTAACAATTTGATTTTCCTCTTTCCTTTTTCTGTTCAAATTAACTAAGGCTTATCTATTTTGTTGGTTTTTTCATAAAACCAACTCTTAGTTTTATTTATTAATTCAATAGTTTTCTTATTTTCAATTTTATTAATCTCACCTTTTATTTTCAGAATTTCCAATTTGGTATTTAATTGAGGGTTTTTAATTTGCTCTTTTTCTAGTTTTTTTTAATTGTAATCCTAATTCATTGATCTTCTCTTTCTCTATTTTATGCAAATAAGCATCTAGAGATATAAAGTTACCCCTTATAACCGCTTTGGCTGTATCCCACAAATTTTGGTATATTGTCTCATTATTGTCATTCTTCTGGATGAAATTATTGATTGTGTGTATCATTTGCTCTTTCACCCATTCATTCTTCAGGATTAGATTATTTAATTTCCAATTAACTTTTGGTCTATTTTCTCCTGGCCTTATATTACATGTGAGTTTTATTGCATCATGATCTGAAAATGATACATTTACTATTTCTGCTTTTCTGCATTTGATTTTGAGGTTTTTCAGAATGAATGTTTGATGATCGACTATGAAAGACTTGTTTCTTCTCAGTGGTTCAGTGATCCAAAGCAATTCCAATAGACTTTGGACAGAAAATGTCATCTGCATCTGGAAAAAAAAAACTGTAGAGATTGAATATAAATCAACACATGCTATATTCACTTTTTTCTGTTTTTTGTTTCCTCTCCCATGGTTTTTCCCCTTTGTTCCAATTTTTCCCTCCCAACATGATTCATGTGTATTAAAAAGAAATAATTTTTTAAGAAAAGATATAGTTATTAATTTTAAAGAAATTAAACTAGAGGTAAGGATTCTGCTTAAGGCAGTCTAGATAAGAGTTTTCAAATTTGTGGCTTACAAAACAGTCAGTTGCCCCAATCAGATTAAAATGTAATCAGGAAATGTTTAATAAAATAAATAAACATATAATAAGAAAAAGGTAATGTTGAATTGAGGTTCTCCAAGGTAATTTAACTCACAGAGATCCATTTTTACTTAAAATTGATACCACTAATCTAGATGACCTCTGGGGTTCCTTCGAAATCTCAAATTCTGAAATGCTAGGAGCAAACTGTCTGCTCTTTGATCAATTGTGTTATATGAAAGGCACAAGCATGTCAGTATAAATGGAAAGTACCTGAAAAGCCATTCTTGAGAACCTACTCTGTGCCAAGCTTAAAAAAAAAGGCCATTGGGACAACTCTGCAGACTGTCTGGTACTTTACAGATCTCATGATTTCAAATAAAAATAAAGGCTGAGGGATGCATGTCATTGTGCTGAGCATTTTACAGAACAATAATGCTAATTATAACAGCTGCCATTTTATAGTCCTTTTAGGCCTGAAGAGCTTCTGCACATATTGATTCTCATTTGATTCTCATTCCTGTTTTATAGCTAAGAAATCAGTAGCTAAAGCGAGATTGGGAATCACGTCAGAAGCAGGATTTGCATTCAGGTCTTTCCTCCTTTTCAAGTTCATCTCATTTTTCCCACTAGGATCAGAGATTCATGTCTGGAGCAGACCTGAAAGGTCATCTACCACTCCTCCCTCCATTTTTTTCAGAATAAGAAACTGAGTCTTAGAGCAGTTAAGTGGCTTGCCTAAGATAACATAGTAAATAGTGGATCTAGGAGTAGAACCCTGTGCCTCCTGGGACTTTCTAAAGTACCACACTGTTAATTACAAACTCCTCAGTTCCATTAACCACAGGATATTATTTCTTTCTGTTAGAGAAAAGACAGACAAAGAAGCATCTACATTTAGAAAGTACACATGCTTCTGAATGAATTTTGTATCATGACTTAAAAGTCTTTGAAAGTGGAACATTTTTACTTGGAAAGTCTCAGAAAAAAATGTAGTAACTTTTATTATTTACAAAAAAATTCTGCCTTCTGGGGAAAAGAGCAATGAATACCATTGGTGAGTTAATTTTTTCATTGTATGACCAAAAGAAAAGTATTGAAATAAAAAATACCTAGTTCAAACACCGAGAGCTTGAAAAGAATCCAGCAGAAATGATTAGAATTTAAATAAGTTATTCTTAGTCATCTTGCAGAGACTAAAACCTAAGAGATTTTAAAAGACCCTGTTAGGGGCATGTATGATTAGAAAAGCCTGAAGACTGAGTATGTCAGCAGGAATAGATTCTAGACTAGAGATAGATAAATGATCACCATATTTGTTCTTTTGTGAGGTTTTAATTAAATTTTTAAAAATTGCAAGCATTGATTTTTCTCTGCCTCACATTTCACTCCTTCCTAATGAAAAAAGAAAGAAAAACAAAATCCCTGTAACAAATGTGCATGATTATGCACAACAAATCCCCGCATTGGCCAGGACCAAAAATTTATGGCTCGTTCTTCCAAATCTCAAATTTGTGATATCTGATTCAGGCTTGAGTCCATCACCTGTCAGGAGGTGAATAGTTTGCTTCCTTATCAGTCCTCTGGAGTCATGTTGGTTCTACAAACTATGCCATACAAGGAATTTTCCAAAAAAATAGAGAAGCCAGTCAATGAGTGCTATATTTGTAATACCCAGTTCAATTCAAGCCAATCAATGTTTAATAATGTTTAATATATGGAAAGCAATGTGTCGAATGTGAGGAGATAGAGAAAACAATCTCGGCTTAGAAGGAGCTTACATTCTAGTGCAATTTAACATTGAAATTAAGAAAAAAATAAAGGTTTGAATTTTAAAAATAAAAACAAAACAAAAAAGACCCAAACACCAACACTGTCACTGAATTTCTTCATCACATGAACAGCCATTGCCACCATATCCCTTATTCCATCTCTTGTCTTTGGCTTTTGCACCAGCTCTTTCTGATGCCTGGTATACTTTCCTCTCTCACTTCCATCTCAGGAAACTTTTGGCTCCTGTCAAGGTTCTACCTCCCTCATGAAACTTTTTTCTACTCTCCCCCCTTCCTTCACTGGTTAGTGATCTTTATTCAAATTACTTTGAATATATTTTGCATATATTTCTTCTTCATTTATGTATGTCATTTTTCCTAAGTAGAATTAAAGTTTCTTTAGACCAGGTGAATTTGTCATTTTGTTTTGTAGCCCAGTCAGGCCTCTGCTCCTCTCTTGGCCCTATTCCGGGTTCCCAGACTCAAAACTCCATGATTTCTCCTTGAAAATTCTTGCTTTTATATCTAATTATTCCTGGGGTCTTCTCAACTTGGGATTTCCCTCTAAAAGGCTGGCCCCCTTCTCCCACTGATGAAGGATCTGGAAAAACACAATTAAGGAAGGTAGGAAGGAAAGAAGGGAGGAAGGAAGGGAGCAAAGGAGGGAAGGAGAAAAGGAAGGAAGGAGGGAGGGAATGAAAGAATAAAAAGGGGAAGGAATGAAGAAGGAAAGGAAAGGGAGAAGAGTGGAAGTCTCCATTTTGTGGAGGGGCCCAGGCTGACCTTCATTTCCCCTTCTGCTTTTGTTCTTGGTTTTTGGACTTCAGAATCCTGTCCCACATTTGGTACTGGCAGGGACTTTCTCTTTTTTGACTATATTTGTATCCCTAATGCTTAGCACAGTGTCTGACACAATAAATAAATGATTAATAATTTAATTTCCTTCTCTCCTTTCCTCCCTCCTTCTCCCCCTTCTTCCCTATGTCTCTCTCTCCCTCCCTTTCCCCCTTCTTTTCTTCCTTCCTTCCTTCTTTCCTTCCTTAGATCTTGAGGGCTAAAGATTAGCTTTCCTGTGATATAGACTTATGCCTCCTTAGACAAAATGAAAAGTGAAGTTCTCCTTGACCTTAAATGAATTTAGGAGCTTTCAGTGGATGACAGTCCTGCCTGAATATGGGGCTAGCCCACCATAGTTGCTCTATCCAGTCAAAAAGGAAGCAGCAGGTTCCGTTATGGATATCTCTTGATATCCATAACAAAATTGATGCATGACATCAGTTTTGGGCTATTCCAGGGGAGAATAGGGCAGTATTTTGAATCTGGGATAGAACCTACTTGAAAAATGTTAATGTCTTTTCTTGAATTTCTACTGAATTGGATTGCTTTCTGATGTTTGGAGGGTTCTTTGGCTTGGGTCCTGGTCTTTGATTTCACTGGCAGGCTCAATGCCTTGTTTCAAAGTCCTTGTTATTAAATATTTGAATCTGTTCTGCAATTTGTATCCATAAAAAGTTGTACTGAAGCCTGGGGTCACACTGCTAGGATGCATCTGAGATGATATTTGAACCTGTTTTTATGACTACAAATTATCATTTATGACTATAAATCACCATTTATGACTACACTCTTAATCCACTATACTTCAGATTTTCAAAATTCTGTTGGTTCTTGAATTTGGTTAGGCATAAAGTCATATCTTAATCACTAATTGTACCATTTATTTTCTTGTTGGTATGAACAAAAAAAAATCAGATGATTTTTAATACTGAATTTCTTCTGAAAAAATGCATTGAATCTTTGCTATTGACCCAATCCCTTCTGGTGGGATGGTATTGATCCTGATGATATTAATGCCAGAATTTCATCATGATTTCCATCAAACTATCTGCAGGTTATAGAGGTGGAGAGGTAACAGATTTCATAGGATCACAGAGATCCAAAGGTAACTAATCTAGCCATCTCAAAGTAGAAACTGTCTCACTTTCCCCTGTGTATCCTCCATGCCTGGTATATAGTAAGCACTTAAGCAGTGTGGTTGATTAGTTGATTAAATTGCCCAGAATATTTTCACTAAGAATGGAGAATTCAATCATTTTTGCATATTCAAATTAGCCCCATTAGATTCTTCTCTTCCTCTTCCTGCTCCCTGGCCAGACCGTAATTAGAACTAATAGCCATTGGGGTTGGTGAGGAAGAGGGCAGCATTTGATAAACAGAACCAATGGGTATGTAAATATAGTAGCAAAGTTCAAATTCCTCAGGCATGCAATTTTTTTATTTTTATTTTTTTGCTTTTTGCTGAGGCAATTGGGGTTAAGTGACTTGCTCAGGGTCACACAGCTAGGGAGTGTTGTGTCTGAGACCAAATTTGAACTCAGGTCCTCCTGACTTCAGGGCTGGTGCTCTATCCACTGCACCATCTAGCTGCCTCCCTCAGCATGCAGTTTGAACCATACTGATCAGCACCTAGAAAGTTGAGTTCACTGACTTCCATGTTCTCAGGACATAAATTTGGAGGCAGCTGGGTCAGGGAGTGCGTAGAGTTCTGGGTTTGGAGTCAGGAAGCACTGATTTTAAATCCTGCCTCCTACACTTATTAGTTGGGTGACTCTAGGCAAGTCATATTATATATGTTGACCTCCATTTCTTTCTATATAAAATGAAGATAATAATAATATCCACCTTTCAGGATTCTGTGAAAATCAAATATCCAATAAGACATGATGTGTGAAGTGTTTAAAAATACATACCTGGGTCCATTTAAAGAAATATTTCCTTATCCTTTCAAAATATTAGATTATTATTTTTTTTTCTGTAGCTGGATGCCTTCAAAAACTTTTGATTAAATGTTTTCACCCTAGGGTCCCATAGATAAGCTGGCCAATGTCATTTTGCATTGAGGCTCAGAACCAAAGTCATGTGGACTATAGTGACCCATTTTCCATATTCTCCTTAGTGATATTGACAAATTAAATATTTGGATGGAGGAAGACAAAGACAGAAGTGTGATTTTCCTGCCATCCCTCCAGTCTCACGACTGGGGGCTAACAGCACTTTCTGCCTGGAAGATTGACCTTGGGAAGAAAGAGAATGAGCTTGAGGCAGATGTATTTTCCTTTTCCAGGAGGATTTTCTGATCTACGGAACCAGCCTGGGAAGTCGGGAGGTTTAGCGGTCCCAAATTTCATACAATTTATAACTGGGAAAAAAAGAAAAGCCAATTAGTGCACTATATATAGAGTGACCCTCACATTTGTACTGCCAGCAGAGCTGTTGTCCTGAAGTACAAGGAGACCTTTAATTCTACAAACAGGTCTCTCCTTGACAATGGAGTCTTTTCAAGGTAATTGATTTGACAAAATAGCAACAAATTAACCACTTAGCTTTTTATTTTTTCAATATTTCTATAAATGACAAAGATATGTGCCCTATTGCTATAATAGTTTAACATATTAAGCCGGCAGCCAGAAGTGAAACCTGGAAGACAATGGATTGTAAAGGAATGGCATTAAATTTATGCAATTAATTTAAGTGCTAATGAAGGCCATTTGGGTTTGCTTCCAGACATTGAGAATTGCCATGGCCTGGCAAATGGCGCCTTTTTCTTTTGGAATCACTGATGCAGAGTCTAGGGTGAAGAAGCGACTTTCCATCTTCGTGGCCTTGTTCCAGAGTGTTTCTTTGAAATAGGCTGCTTTTGGATAACTATTGAAAGTTTTGCATCATTAAGTGAACATCAATGTCAGTTTTCTCCCATCTCCTCTGGCAGATTGTGCCCACTGTCATTGCCCCCTTTTCTTAAACTTTCCTCTCTCTGACTCTCTCTCACAAGTTCCCTCTATCTCTCTCTGACTTTTTCCATCTCTCTCAGTCTGTCTCTGTCTGCATTGGGAGGTGGGAGGATGGGGAAATGGGTAAGGGTTCCCTGATGTCTTTTTCAGAGGGAGACAACCAAGTCAGGACCTTGTGACGTTCTTTCTTTCTCTCTCTCTCTCTCTCATAATTCTTTCTCTGTTGATATTAAAAATATCTGTTTCCTTCAATATTAAAAAGCTACACGAATAAATGCCCTCCATCATTTGACCCTATCATCACCTTCAGCTATTGTCCTGTCTCTCCTTCTTTTCATAGTTAAACCCTTAGCCAAAGATGTCTACACTTTGTGTTAATTTTGTTTCACTTACTTATTCATTCATTATTCCACCCTTTGCATTCAGGTTCCTCATTTCATCATTGTTCTTAATTTTCCAACTGAAAAGATTTTTCTTGACCTTTCTGCAGTAGTTGATTATGTTGTCCATCCTCTACTCTTAGACACTCTTAGCTCTTGGTTTTTGTGATACTGATTTCTCTTGATTCTTCTGCCCAGTTAGATCATGCAGTTTTTTTTTGTTTGAATCATCATTCATGTTACTTCCTTTAATTGTGACTGTGCCCTCAAGTCTGTTCTGGCCTCTGCTCTCTTTCTCCTTTCCATTTCTTCTTTAGGCATCTTCATCACTATACATGATTTTAGTTAATATCTTTACACAGATGATCTTTAGACACATCCCTACTTGCATCTAGCCCATGTCTCTTGAGTTCTAGTTCCATATCATTTAACTGCTTTTTTGGTATTTTCCATGAGACATCCTAGAGGCATCTCAAACTTAAGATCCAAACAGAATTCATCATATTCCTTCCAAAACTTTGCTCTTATAATCAAGGGCAATACTACTTATTCAGTCATAAAACACTTCAAACTTCATGGTTATTGTGAAATCTTCAGTCTCCTTTATCCCAAGACATAATCAATTGCCAAGTCTCATTTATTTTACCTCCACAACATTTGTTGAATCCAACCCTGTCTTTTCATCTCACACCACAACTGTGCTTTTGCAGATCTCTTGCATTGATCTCTTAACTGGTTTTTCTGTCTCAAATTTCTCTTTACTCTAGTTTACTTTCCACTCTAACTGTCAAAGTGATTTTTTCCTAAAATTTTTCTTCTGCTCAGTAAAACCCACTGGTTCTTTATTACCTCCAGGATCAGATAAAAAATTGCCTATCATTTTAAATCCTTAACAACCTGTCTCTAATTTACCTTTCTAGCCTCATTATAGCTATAGTTTGTATGTGTGTATATTCAATGTGTTCATATACACAATGTGTGTATATCTATAATTATCTATGCTAATTTAAATATCTTTCTTGTTTTTCTTAATATGGGCATCCCATTTTTTGATTCTTTGACTTTGCCCCATGTCTAGAATATACTTCTTTGAAAAAAAGGCATCTATTAAGCACCTACTATATGCCATGCAATGTGCTGAGTAATTTACAAATACTATCTCAGCAATTTGGAACTATGCTCAAAGGGCTATAAAACTGTGTGTACCCTTTCATCTAGCAGTCTCACTACTGGGTCTGTATCCCAGAGATCAAAAAAAGGGAAAAGGACCCACATGTGTAAAAATGTTTATAGCAGCTCTTTTTGTAGTGTCAAGGAACTGGAAATTGGGTGGATGCTCATCAGTTGGAGAATAAGTTATGGTATCTGAATATAAAGGAATATTATTATTCTATAAGAAATAGTGAGTAGGCTGATGTCAGAAAAGCCAGGAAAGACTTACATGAACTGATGCTGAATGAAGTAAGCAGAACCAAAAGAACATTGTACACAGCAACAACAAGATTATGTGATGATTAACTGTAATGGACTTGGTTCTTCTCAATAATGTAGTGAATCAAGACAGTTCCAATAGATTTGAGATGGAAAATGCCATCTGCACCCAGAGAGAGAACTGTGGAGACTGAGTGTGGGTCAAAGCATGATATTTTTACCTTTTGTTCTCCCTTTCTTTGTTTTTTCTTCTTATGGCTTTTTCCCTTTTGGTCTGATTTCTTTGTACAATATGACAAATATGGAAATATGTTTAGAATAATCACACATATTTAACCTATATCAGATGACTTCCTGTCGGAGGGGGGGTTAAGTGGGAGGGAAAAATTATGGAACATAAAGTCTTATAAAAGTGAATTTGAAAACTATCTTTACATGTATTTGGAAAATAAAATACTATTGAAAAAAGTAAAAGAAAAAACCAACAAATATCTCATTTGATCTTAACAACACTCCTGTGGACTAAGTGCTATCATTATCCCCTTTTACAATTAAGAAAATTGAGGTACACAACATTTCAATAAGGACATGAAAGTAATTTTGAAGTGTTTGAAGGACTGTTAGAAGAGGTATTAGACCTGTTTTCTTTCAGGGGAGAGGAAGGGGAGAACCATAATAAATGGGTAGAATTTGAATATATTCTATCTATGGTATATGTATAAGCATGTTGTCCTCCATGGCAGACTATAAGTTCTTTAAGGGCAGAGACTATTTCTCTTTTGTCTTTGTATTTTCAGAACTTAGTACAATGTCTAACACACAATTGACACTTAAAAATATATATTGCTTGACAGGAAGTTGCAAAGGACAAATATGGACTTGATATAAGGAAAACCAACTAACCAGAGCCATCCCAAAGTGCAATGGGCTATTTTGGCAGATGGCACAAGCTTTTCAGGCAGAGATGACACAGGATTTTTGGCCTGGTCTTGATTGGACAAGGTGGCTCCTGAGGTTTCTCCTGTCTCAGATTCTGTGATGCTCCAAATCAAAGTAAGGTTCCTCATTTTCATCAGTTTTCTAGTGTTAAGCAGGGGGTCCCACACAAGCAACTGACTTCTCCATTGTCCCCTTTGAATTACAAGCATTGCTAATAAATTCCACAGAGATAATTATTCCACTACAGCTGTGTGGAGTCCTAATTTATGGCAATTACATGCTATTAGTCATTATGTACTTATTTCTTTGTGGTTTGGATTTTAACATTTGAAAGGGAGTTATTCCACAAAGTCAGGTTGCATTATGATAAATATATAAGGATCTGCAATAAATAGCATCTCTCAATTTTCTTCTTACAATGGTGTGGTAGAAGTGGAGTCCTTGTTCTCACCATCACTAGTCAAATTGCCCACAGTTTGGGTTGATGGACTTTGTGTTATTCTGGCAAAAACATGGAATGAATTGAAAGTGAATCCCGCAGAACTTGGAGATTAATTTTATGTATTTCATTTTTAAATTACTGCTGATAAATATTTCTGTTCTTGCCTGTTTCAGACTGTTATGCTATGGATTGTCTTTCTGTTTTCATTTCAGCAGATAATTGCATGCCTGGGGATATTGTTCTTTTTATAGAGAGTAATTTCTCATATCAGATTTAAGGGCTTTCTGGAATTAACTCTTGGTTTTCTGTCTATGTGTCATGGGTGATCATTCCCCAATGATGGTGGGTTTCAGAATGTCATGGAGTGCTCTCTCCACCCTATTTTCCTCACCTCCCTCCCCTACACCCACTTTCTCCAAATATCACTTTATATTAAGCTTTCAAAAAAGTCACGGGTACTCTGAAATGAAACAATGCCCACACTTTTCTACCAGCACTTATATTCAGTTTCTATTATGTGGAATACTAAACTTTTTAGGACATAGAAATTAACTTTTATTTTAAAAATATTTATCTATGTATGTATGTAAAATATTTATCTATTTATGTACATATATAGTTTATATATAGGTAAAATAATGGAACTATTACCATCAAGTCTTTTCTAATTGAGCTCCCAGGGATAAATTGATTTGAACCACCAGAGAGGGGAGAAAGTATCAAGGTAGAATTTTTCTAATTGGTGGGATGGGGATAAATGCAATTGATTGACTCTATGCCCATGAGAACAATTCCAACAACTTCTTAAAGATGTTCTTTTTTATCCTACTGTGGATTCTACTTACTTCTAGCACTTAGCATCTGGTAGCATTTAATAAATGCTTATTGTCTATTTGGATGAGTTTTCTCTGCTCAAGTTCTGTATCACTATATTTGTATTTTCTATTTGTATTTGTATATTTGTATTTCAGATAGTCTTTTTTGAATCAGTTGCTGGTAATACTGTTTAAGATGACAATTCTATATTACATGGTATAATAATATGATAGAAAGAAATTTAATGAGATGTAACTTAAAATATAGTGCAATGTAACATCATGTATCATCATGTGTTATAATATAACAATATAATATATCCCCTGAAAGAAGGAAGCAAGCATTATTAAGCACCTATAATATGCTAACATTATGCTAATATTTCATCCCACAGATTACATATAAGCACATGTTACAAGCATGGTCTAGTAATCAATAATGACAACTCTATTGTGCTTTCATTATTTAATACCTAGAGATTATTTGAAAGGGAACAGAAGAGGATCTTTTTAATGGGGCATTGATAATATAGAAGACTTTTCTTCAGTGAACTTTCTTAGAAACAGTGCTTTAGACTTAGCAGACAAGGGCTAGCATCTTGCTTCTGGGTAGATTTGATCCTAACCAGGTGATTTGTACTTAGTCTTTGTTTTTCCTATTCATAAAACAGGTTCATATTCTTCCTCTCTATATTCAAGGGTGATTAAAGAAAAAGCTTTGAGAATCTTAAATCAGATAGAAATTCATTGCTGTTGCTGTTTTCTTTTCATATTTCCTTTTCAAACACTTGTTGACTCCTGAAGTGCTTTCTGGGTTCTGACCTGAATCTCCATGGAGTCTCTGGCCTTCATGTCTCCACTGTGTATAGGAAGTCAGAAGGCAGGGAAGATGGAAGATGATAAGATCAGGGGCCCACAGTATCCCTCCAGAAGGATCAAAATCCTTTGTAAGTAAAAGATACATAACTGACTTTTGCTAGTTATTGCTAATGATGATGATAATTTGGATGCTGAAAAAAGTTTAATGAGGAATATCCAAAAAAGGTTCTTTTGTACTACCCATGATTCCTCTCCTTAACTTCAATCTAATATCCCTGGGCCTCAATTTCTTTATAAAAAAAGAAGGTTGGGATTGACGCTCTCTAAGATTCATTTAGTTGTATATATTTTTGACTTTCTTTTTGAAACTTTAATATGATTTTATTTGTATAAAATTTTTTTATAACATTTTCATATGGTTCCCGGGTTTGTTTTGGAGATTATAGTCTAGGTATTTCATACTATCAAGAGTTATTTTTTGAAAAAATTTTCCATAGTATTTTATTTTTCTTATTACATGTAAAGATAGCTTTCAAAATTCATTGATCCAAGACAATTCCAATACACTAGGGATGGAAAATGCCATCTGCATCCAGAGAGAAAACTATAGATGGAGACTGAATGCAGATTGAAGCATATTATTTTCATCTTTTAAAAATTTGTTTGCTTATTTTTGCTTGTGGTTTTTTCCCATTCTTTGACTTTCTGTAGAATAAAGACACAACTGTCATTGTTAGGGCTGGACATGAAGTGGCAGGGATAATTTTTTTTTGTTTTTTCTCTGAGGTCAAGACAAGAGCATACATAGACCATCAGCTCATAGGATGCCAGATATAGAGCTGCAAGAGACCTCAGACACCATCTAGTTCAACCTAGTCATTTTATAGATGAGGAAACCAAGGCTCTTGTAGTTGACAAGACTTGCTAAAAGGTCACACAATAGAAGCCAGTGCTCTTTCTGCTGTCCCACACTGATGACAACTTGACTCTTTTTAAATGAACAGAGGGGATGGCTACCTTTCTGTCAAATTTTTTCTTTTCTGTCAAATTGATGAATGATAGACATGAACCAGAAGTAAGGGTATCCATATGCATGTTTGAAGTATTTAAGGAAGCGGTGTATATATTGGAGGTGAGTATGTATTGCTGCAGCTTCTTAAAGTACAGTTGTCATTGATCTAGTCATTTTATTACTCGATTATAGAGCATAAGAAGCCAGTGAACAGAAGCCTTGGCTATGTCTATAAAAAGCTATATCATGTGACTGAAATATGACAAAAAAATCAGATAGAAATGAATAGAACATCTTTTCTCTGTGGTAACAATCCAATTATTTGAAAGGAATCAGATTTTGGAGTAAGAAAACAGCTGGTTGATGGGTAAAATTAATAACCTTTCATCCAGAGATTTTGGCTTTGTGTTGACATGTCATTTCTATTTGACTTAATGTATGGCACCTAGCCCAGGGATGTGAGCTTGTACCCACGATATTATTTCACATAATACCAGAATTGGAGGAATCTCAAAGTAATCCAAGTCAGACCTGTACAAGGCTCTCCTCTACAATACATCCAATAATTGATCATCCAGCGTCTGCTTGAAGACCGCCTTCCAAGATATTCCATTCTACTTTAGATGGTTCTAATGATTATCAAGGATTTCTTAAACCAAAATATACTTCTCTGAAAGTCCATTTCTCTTAGTTTTGCCCTTTGGGTGAAACAAAGTAAATCCAATTATTTGCCTATGAGAACAGCCATTTAAATCCTGGCATATGGCAATCATGTTACTATTGAGTCTTTCCCCCTCCTGGGATAAACCATCCTATGTTCCTTGATTCCATTTGCCAGAATCTTTAGTTCCTTTAATATCCTTGACCCTTTTTCTCCTTCAGCTTATCCTTCTCTCTAGCATCTATTAATGTGTTTTTAAAATTTGGTATCCAGGAATGACCACAAGATTCTACAGGTGACCTGATCACTGGGCTTGTTGCCTCCCTGGTCTTGGCTACTCTGCCTCTTAATTGGTGATAAAAAGAGCATAAACACAGAGAAATGGGAGAGAATCTTTGGAGATCCTGCTGAAACCTTTGGAGGGAAAACAATTCTAGAAATTAAACTTGTGAATTTGGGGGGAGTTATGCTTCCTCATATTTCAACAATGTAACTGTGAGACTCAATGCTCCCTGTTGATAATGGTTCTTTTAAAGAGATAAAAGTGGAAGTTGTCTGAAATGACCTATGTGGATGCATAGAAGACTCACAAATCTACTTGCATTATCTATCTATCTATCTATCTATCTATCTATCTATCTATCTATCTATCTATCTATCTATCTATC
>JAJPUD010000856.1:201498-220673 GCA_023553655.1 Myrmecobius fasciatus | reverse complement strand
ATCTATCTATCTATCTATCTATCTATCTATCTATCTATCTATCTATCCATCCATCCATCCATCTACATATATATCATCTTCTTAAAGGATAAAATCAAGGGAATAGAAGATGGTATCTAAAGGATAGAAGCAAGGGAATTGAAAAAATATAAAAGACCCAATATGCTGTTTAAAAAGAGCCAGGAGAGAAAATGTATGGAAGGAGCTACACAGGGAGGTAAGAATAATAAAAGAGATTAAATCAAGTTAGATCAACCAGCACTTGATAAGTATTTACTATGTTCTAGGTCTTGAACTCTAAATTAGGTGGATTCAGATCTGGCTAGATAGCTAGATGGCCAAAGAGTAATCACTAATGGTTTGATGTCAGTCTTTAGCAGAGAGCCTCAGGACTCTGCTTGAGTCTGTTCTTTAATGTTTTATCTTTGACTTGGATAAACACTTAGAGAAAGCCTTTGCAAGATGCCACAGAATTGCAAAGAAAGACTAAACAGAAAATGAGAATCATCTTGACAAGATAGAACACAACCATTTCAAACAAGATGAAGTTTAGTAGAAATAAATATAAAGTCTTGTGCTGGATTAAAAAAATCAACATAAGAAATATGGGCTAGGAGAGACACAGTTGATTAGCTGGGTGATAAAAAATTGAGATTAGAATATCCTGCTTTCTCATTATCTATAAGCTAACAATAAAAAGAACAGCAAATAGAACTTAGAATTAAATAGTGATTTAATGTAGGGCTGAACTACAGAGAGGAGCTCAGCACAATGTCTGGCACATTTGTTGTTCATTATTCAGTTTTATCTGACTCCTTGTGACCCCATGTGCTTTTCATTCATAGGGTTTTCTTGTAGATACCGGAGTGGTTTATTATTTACTTTTCCAGTGTGCCCCCATTCTATAAATGAGGAACTCAGGCAAATAGAGGCTAAACGAAGTACCCAGGGTGACATGGCTAGTGTTTGAAGCCATATTTGAACTCAGATCTTTTTGACTCCCAACCTAGTGCTCTATCCACTGCATCACCTAGCTATCTCTAACCTGGCACACAGTAGGTGCTTAATAAGTGTATACTGTTTCAGGAATAGTGAGATGAGAGGTGGTAGTCTGCTCTAGTCAGATTCTCTGAATTCTATTATGATCAGTTCCAAAGACTACAGTTAAAGAAGAACATTGATAAGCTGGAGAGACAACAGAGGAGTGTAACCAGGATGATGAAAGCTCTCAAGTTAATGTCATATGATAACTGATTGCAGGAGAAAAGAAGATACTGGGGTAGAATTTTGCTGCTTTTAGGCACCTGAAGTCTCCAAAAGAATTGTACTTACTCTCCTTGACCCCAGAGGACAGAATAAGGAATAATGGGTGAAAGTTGAGGACAAAAAAGAAATTTTCACTTGATGCATGGGAGAAAATGTGCCCTAATTACTAGAGCTTTTTAAACAGGAAATGGTCTGCCTCTGGAGGCAGTAGGTTTTCCCTTATTGGGACTATATGATTATTGGGCAGGTTGTGTGTTTATGTGTGTGTGTATGTGTGTATGTTGAGTTGAACTAAATAAATAGCTACGGGTTTCTTATCAACTCTGAAATTCAGTAGTTAGGTGATTGTAAAAGACTCTGTATTTTATTCTGAGGTAATAGTGAGACACTGAAGATTTTTAGGTAGGCAGTGACATGGAATCTACTGATTTGATGAAATGGAAGAACAATTAAACAGCTATTGCAATATTTCAGGTGAGAAATAATGGCAACCTTATGAAGATGGCAGTGCTACAAGTAGAGAGAAAGGGAAGTGAAATGTATTATAAATATTGACAAGAATTGGCAATTCTTTGGAAAAACATATGAGGAACTAATCCTATATGGCATCATCTTCAATTGATATACTTAAGATTTTAAAATTCTTTACCCATATTTTAATGTACAGATTTATTATGCATGTTGAAAATAAATGCTACATTTAGAATGTTACTAAGGTTAATGGATTGCTTTAATTTCTCCTTTGCAAAGCTGTCACTTCAAAGTCATTTAGAATAACCACAAAGAAATCTGTAAATATTTCCAGAATATAACTTTCCAGATCTGTATGAAAGTCTTCTGCTGATTCCTCTTTATGACCAAGAGAGAACCGTGAAAGGAGAGCCTTGACTGGCAATTCTGTCACCTTAATTAGGGGAGCAAATACCCCAAAACATAACTGGGCAAAATCAGTTAAGGTATCAGAAAATACTCAGGGGGAAACTGTGAACCTTGTGATACATGACTTTTTGGTGGGTAGACCAAAGGACTCTCACTTCTGTTGAGGCAGAGACTGGGCAATAACGTTTCTTGGGAAGGGGGGACAGAAATATGATATTAATTCATCAAAGAGCATTCAGGCCCAGAATATTCCTTATTCTCCATCAAAGGACTCTTGAGATCCCCTGGTAGATTCAAAAAAGTTCTGAATTTGCAGTTATCTTTGGAACAGAGTTTGAATCCTGGCTCTTCCATTTTCTAACTATGTGACCCTGGACAAAACTTACATGGATCAATTTCTTCCTCTGTTGAAATATGGGAGTGGGATCATGGTAACTCTGAGAAAAATTTCAGCTCAGTTTTTAAGTTCTATATAGGAACTGTCATGTTAAAGGGGAATGTCTATATCCATGGAGAAAATATTATGTCTCAAATATGAACTCACTGGGCAAGCCTTCCTCTTTTATAGTGAAATACCTTCAGTGTTTTATCTTTTAATCTTGTTAGATTGCCCAGGATTCTTCTGGTCACAATGACTACAGTTCATAAGGGTGCAGTGTTCCTGATAGCCTCTCTATATTGGGATTGAGGATTAAGACTAAGGCTGGTTCCTTAATGTGTAGATTTAATAAGAACCAAAACAATGGGTTACTTAAATTTTTCACGGCTCTTTTTGACCTTGTGAATTATTGAGGCCTTGAAACCTTTGTCCTATTCCTTGTGGAACCCTTTCAATGAGATGTGTCTCATCCTTAGAATAATCTTGCTAAATATTTGTTGAGTTGAAATGAATTTTGGTAGTATGTAATTCAAGCTTACACCGTGCAATAAAGAAATTCCATTTTTTCTTTGCTACTTATGTGATCCTTCAAAATTCAATTAAATTCAATTTTAAAAAAGATTTATTAAGGAGAAAAAGAGAAAAAAATACATTTTCTGTTATAAATGTGCTGAGATTCTACTGGGGAGAATCACATTAGATAACACTAATTATTTACAATGTAATTTACATAGCATAAATATGTTATAGTAAATATATAGAGTAAATATTTACAAACTTGAGTACAAAATGTATACAAAGTAAATACAAAGGAATTTTGTAGGGAATTCACAACCGGGAGAATCTGAAAAGGCCACTTATAACACATGGACTGAGTCTTTGGGAAAAGCTAGTGGTTCTAAGAGGCAGAGGTGAGGGAGGACTTTGCAGGAATGGGGGACATCCTGTGCAAAATAATGGTGGTAGAAGATAGAATGTTGGGTTTCCCTGTTCTTCAGTTTATTCATTTGTGATGTGAGGGTAATAAGGCTTTTGCCTTAATGGAGATGCTGTGAAGATAAATGTTGGGTGATGCATTTTCAAGTGGGGTAATATAGAATAGAGCAATATTTTTATTCTTAAAGGACATTGAAGTACATTCAGTAAAAGTACATTTACAAATGGACAGTGGAATCTAATGTTAAACTGTGTGTGCTGGAGAGCAGCCTTTACTTCTTGAAAGGACAAAGAGATACCCAAGGCTGTCATCTTGCCTGATTCATAATCTAAACAACAATCCCCTCCCCTACCTCCCTATAAATCTTGCTGTTTTTGAGAAACTTCTGCAATTGTAGTGTATCACCTCCCATGGCAGCCTATTCTACTTTTGGAGATCTTCCATTGTGATATGGAGTGCTAATTTTATAATTTTTATGTTGCTAGAAGTTTTCCTCATCTCAATCTTGAGTCTACTTCTCCATGGCTTTGACCCACTACTCCTACTTATGAGCTTTGCGGCCCAGAAGTACTGCTTTAATCTCTCTTTCACATGACTGTCCCTCAAATACTTGCAAAAGCAGCAATTTTCGGCCTCTTAAGGCTATTTTTGTTTCCTTTCCTAAACAATCCACTTTTTTCAACTGCTCATTATCTGGCATGAACTGGAGGCCTCTTATCAACCTGGTTGGTCTCTTCTGCTCCCAGTACATCTTATAAATGCCTTTTCTAAATTGCTGCCCCAGACTGAACCCAATAGTCCAGATGTGATTTGACCAGGACAGGGTTCACCAAGACTATTGCCTTCTTATTATGGGATACTCTGCTTCTATTACTGTCTTAGGATCTCATGAGCTTGATACATGATCCGCAATTTAATCAGGTTAGCGACTCCCTCAACCAAAATAAAATGATCAAGTTAAAAAACAAAACTGTATTGTATGTCTTTTTTTGATTGTTTCATAAAAAAACATTAAAAATTGATTCAATATATCCACTTCCTACCAGAAAGGGGATGGACTTAAAATGAAGAACAAAATTTACCTCTTTGGACATGACCAATGTGGGGATTTACTTTTCTGGTCTATTCATATTTGCATTAGAGTTTTATTTTTATATTTTTGATATAGTTTAGTGAAGAGAGGCAATTGGAGGGTAGGATAACAAATATCTGTAAAGATGTATAAACTATACACACCTACACACACACACACACACACACACACACACACACACACAAACAGTGTAAGTGGAAAGAAGAAAGCCCTTAACAGAACAATGCATAATTATAGCAACCAAAAATCTTGACCCTGAACAAGAGTTTTAAAAAAGAGAACTGATGAACTCTGCATGCAGATTGAAGCAAACTTTTTTTTCAAACAATTTTTTTGTGTGTTTTTTGGCAACATGGCTTATATTGAAATATGTTCTGCATGATTTCATATGTGTAATTATATCAGATTGCTTACCTTCTCAGGGAGTGGGGAGAAGTGGAAGGGAGGGAAAAATTTGAAATTCATTATTTTAAAAATTGATAGTTTAAATTTTTAAAGGGTAATTGGGAAATATTTAACAAAATAAATATTTTTTAAAAAGTTGAGAAAATGAACTCCCCTCTGCCCCCAAGGGATATAAGGCTTAGTTTATAATCAGAGAATTTTGCCTTATATACTTACTAATTGAATAAGTCTGGGTGAGTCACTTTGGTTAAATTGTGAATCTATAACCCTATAACTGGAATCTCTGAGTAAATCTAAACCAGCATGTTTGCTTGCCTTTGGATATTGAGTACCTAATATGTTTTATTGCCCATACTCTTATTTTTGGACCAGTACCAAATTGTTTTACTAATTAGTGTTAGGTAGTATAGTTTTGTGGTATAGTTTGCTGCTTTTCTTATCACTTCTCTACCCACCTGCCTCCAGTGAAATTCTTTTGCTCAGTTGTTAAGGGTAGTAATGATACCATTTGGAGGGTAAGGCTATTGAGATGTTTCTTTGTCATATACAGGCCATCTCAATGCCATTCCTAATTTGATAGATTGTGTCTGTGCAGTAGGCTCATGTCCATGGAAAGGGAAAATGTTCATTTGGTCAACTAGCTCTCTTTTCTCCCTTTTGCAATAATATATGGTTTGACCTGTCGGTGTGTAAATGAAATCAGCTAGGTCATAGACTGGGAGCAGCAAGATGGCATAGTGGACCTAGAGTCAAGAAAATTTGAGTTCAAATTTGACCTCAGATACTTCTTAGCTGTATGACATTACACAACTCACTTTACTCTGTTTGCCTCAATTTCCTCATTTGTAAAATGATCTGAAGAAGGAAATGGTAAATCACTCTAGTGTCTTTGCCAAAAAAAACCCAATGGGATTATGAAGATCCAGATACAATGAAAATGACTGAATAACAACAATGGGCCATAGACAAGGGACTAGATTTTGCTGCTTTATGGAAGTTCTGGATGAAGAAACTCTTTCTACCAACACAAGTTGGACTATTCTTTTTAACTTCTAGGCTCAGAGAACTGCTTAGAGCATTGAGAAATT
The DNA here is from genome assembly GCA_023553655.1 of Myrmecobius fasciatus. Taxonomy (NCBI): domain Eukaryota; kingdom Metazoa; phylum Chordata; class Mammalia; order Dasyuromorphia; family Myrmecobiidae; genus Myrmecobius; species Myrmecobius fasciatus. The sequence goes on along the minus strand of JAJPUD010000856.1, from coordinate 214,626 downwards.
GAATATCTTGCCCTGGATCATACAACCAAGTTTGTATCTGAATTGAACCCAGCCCAACTTCTTTGTCACTGTCCTATTCTGCCTCTTAAATCACATGATTTATTTAAATCACATATAAATAATAAATCATATGATTTATTTAAAACATATATATTTATGATCATATGAACATATATATATATTCAAGCTAGGAGGAATCTTCAAAGTCACCTAGTCTTAGGAGAAGAGATATTAAATGTCAACCAAACTAATCCCATTTTACAGATGGGGGAACTGAGATAGATGGATGTTAAATTACATTCAAGATCACACATAGGATTTGAAATCATCTCTTTCAGAGTTCAAGTTCAATTATTTATTTCCTATGAAGCCTTAATAACCTCTTTAATTTTTTTCAGAAAAGGCAACTAAGTCCCAGGAATATTTTAAGATAAAAAATAGTTACTTAAGCAGAATTTAAATCCAGGTGTTCTGAATTCCTAACAAGAGTTTTTCCATTGCATTGCGCTATGCTTCTTGTACTTCATTTCTACTGAACATAGTCACAGAGCCGGTGTGTTTTAGAAATGGGACTGCAACTGAGTTTCTTTTGCTTCCTATACCACTCTTGCTGTTTTGCATCATGCTGCCTCTCAAACTAGAAAAATGCCCAAGAAGAAATACCTGGCTGTTCTCTTATTTCATTTTCTCTTTCAGTATTTTTCAAAGACTAATTAATTGGGTATCCTCTTCCTTTAATCCTGCCAACTGCTAAAAGAAAGGGCCAACTGCCACTGGTTTCTAACCTTTGTTAAAGGTTGTCCAACTTAATGTCAACTCCTAATAACCACTGGTTGATTCCTAGCCAATTTTCATTGTGGATAAAAATGAAGTTCAATTTAAATCCTGGGGTGGTGGGCAAGGATGGTAAGTCAGCAAAGTGAATGATAGGCAGCTGGATTTGTCATACAAAGGTTCTTTTCTGAGAGAGTCAAATGGCCAAATCTCATTTTTATTGTGCTTAAATGAAATAATCACATGGATAGTTTTTATTGAGTACCTACTCTCTGTGTAGATAGTACTAAGAATGAACTGTGGGCTTCCTGCATTTCAGTTGTGGACTATCCTGGCAGACTATTGTAATCCTAAGGATTATAACAGATTTATGCTCAAATCACTAAACACTCTAGAAATTGTATTTCTTCTTAGGGTCTTTAGCACCTTAGGACCCCCTCTCCCTTTCCCCCCCAGGTTAGCTTGTGCAAGTCTTTCCAAACAAACTGGTATGCCATATTAATACAATAGACAGTTTACTTATTTTTTGCCCAATAATAAAAATAATGTTAGCAAGTGCCTCTATATAATAGACAGTTTACTTACTCTTTCCCAAATAATAATAATAATGTTAGTGCTTCTATATCACTTTAAGCTTTATGACATACTTTTACATATATTATCTTGTTTGATCCTCACAACAATGCTGGGAGGCTTATGCTATTACTATTTCCATTTTATGGAGCTACTGAAATTCTTACTGAGGATGAGAGGCACCATGATGTAATATATAAAGAGGAGGGATGAAGAACTAGGAGATCCCTCCTCTGCCATATATTGGCTCTGTGAGCCTGGGTCACTCCATCAATATTTCAGTGCTCTTGACAATTCCTAAACATGAGAAACTGATAAATAGCTATGGTAATAGCTCATAGTCTATGTGGAGAGAGTTTTTTCCCCCAAGAATTTTTGTAAGTGAAATTATAAGTCTAGAAAAAATGTTGATAAAATCCATTTTATTGATTTATTATTAGGATCAAATGAGATAATATGTGTACAGTGATTTTCAGATCTTAAAACACTAAGTATAAGTGGATCTTGCTTAACAAAAATAAAATAAAATAAAATAAAATCTTCCTTTTGGTTTTTAAATATCTTGATTGCCTAGTGTTTGACAAACTCAAAGACCCCAGCTTTTGGGATAAGAACTCACTATTTGACCAAAACTTCTGGGAAAATTGGAAACTAGTATGGCAGAAATTAGGCATTGACCCACACCTAACACCACATACCAAGAGAAGGTCAAGATGGATTCATGATTTAGACATAAAGAGTGATATTATAAGAAAATTAGAAGAATTAGGATAGTTTACCTCTCAGATCTGTGGAGGAGGAAGAAATGGAACTCATTATTGAACATCAAATAGATAATTTAGATTATATTAAGTTAAAAAGGTTTTGTACAAACAAAACTAGTGCAGACAAGATAAGAAGACAAGCAATAAATTGGGAAAACATTTTTACTTTTAAGGGTTCTGATAACGGCCTCATTTCTAAAATATATAGAGAATTGTCTCAAATTTATAAGAATTGAAGCCATTCTCCAATTGATAAATGGTCAAAGGATATGAACAGATAATTTTCAGTTGAAGAAATTAAAACCATTTTTAATCATATGAAAATGTGCTCTAAATCGCTATTGATCAGAAAAATGCAAATTAAGACAACTCTGAGATACCACTACACACCTGTCAGATTGGCTAAAATGACAGGAAAAAACAAGGACGAACGTTGGAAGGGATGTAGGAAAACTGGGATACTAATACATTCTTGGTGGAGTTGTGAATGATCCATTCATTCTGAATGATCCAGCCATTCTGTAGAGCAATTTGGAACTATGCTCAAAAAGTTATCAAGCTGTCCATACCCTTTGACCCAGCAGTATTTCTACTGGACTTATATCCCAAAGAGATCTTAAAGGAGTGAAAGGGACCCACATTGCAAGAATGTTTGTGGCAGCCCTTTCTATAGTGGCAAGAAACTGGAAACTGAGTGGATGCCCATTGGTTGGAGAATGGCTGAATAAGTTATGGCATATAAATGCTATGGAATATTATTGTTCTATAAGAAACAATCAGGAAGATGATTTTAGAAAGGACTAGAAAGACTTACATGAACTGATGCTAAATGAAATGAGCAGAACCAGGAGATAATTGTACAGAGCAATATCAATATTATATGATGATCAATTCTGATGAACATGATTCTTTTCAACAATGAAATGATTGATGCCAGTGCAATGATCTTGTGATGAAGAGAGCCATCTATACCCAGAGAGGTATTTGGGAACTGAATGTAGATCACAACATAACATTCTCACCCTTTTTGTTGTTCACATGCATTTTGTTTTCTTATTCATTTTCTTTCTTTTTTGCTTTGATTTTTCTTGTGCAGCAAGAAAATTGTATAAATATGTTTACACATATTGGATTTAACATGAATTTTAACATGTATTACATATATTGGATTGCTTGCCATCTAGGGGAAGAGGGGAAAATCTGAAACATGAGGCTATGCAAGGGTCAATGTTGAAAAATTATCTGTGCATATGTTTTGAAAATAAAAAGCTTAAAAATAAAAAAAAATGAAAAAAAAAGATCTTGATTGCCTGGCCTCTTCTTACCTTTCCAGCTTTTTATACTTTACTTAATCCATGTAATCTACATTCCATTACATCTACATTACATCTATATTTTTTCCATTGATCTTAATAATGTTGCCACTCATTCTCCCCACTCATGCCTTTTTTTTGAAATGAGAAAATGCATTTATTTTCATTTTTTGGGGGGGATGGTTTTTTATGTTTTTTCATTGGTCATTCCCTATGCCTGGAATAATCTCATGCTTTTTCTGGAATAATTCTTATATCCTGCCTTTTGCAGAATATAAGGACTTCAAGACTCAACTCAAGTTTTACCTTTTAAAAAAGCTTTTCTAAGATCCCCTACTCTTACTATCTTCCTTCTAAGACTGACCTTCCATTTACATTATATTTCTCTTGTATACACACACACACACACACACACACACACACACACACATATATATATACACATAGTTCCTTGCATATTGTCTTCCTCATAAATTTGTGAGTTTTTTGAGGACAAGGGTAGTTTTTCTTTTGCCTTTCTATGCATCCTTAGCACTTAGTAGGCACACATTAGGCACTTAATAATGAATGTTTGAAAATGATGTTGCTATTACTTACTGTATTACATCATTCATTTGACAATTACAGGATCATTTGTGCCAACTGTTGTGTTATTGTATAACACTACTACTTTTCCTTTTGTGTTTCAAAAGTTTCAAGAGCAGATCTTAGAGTCAGGAATACCTGGATTCAAATCCTATATCCTGCTTTGTGTTATAATTAATTTGTCCTATAAGATATTAAGCTATCTAAGAGCAGGATTTGTTACTTATTTCAAATTTGTGTCTTCAGAAACTTAACCAGAGAAATAGCTTCATAGATATTTGTCTAATTATACCAAATAGATTAAGTATATTTAGCTTGTCACCATACACTGAACTGGTTTGGACATTCTGACTGAGCTAACCCACTGATATTTTTGTTATTAGCATATTGATAGTTTGTTAGTGGTTGGTTAGCAAAGAACACACTATTTTAACATATAATATAATAATTCACTTAATTTGGGCATTCTCATGGAGTTGACGCACTGTTTGTTTTATTAGCGTGATAACATTAGGTTTTCGTGATTGGTTAATAAAAAATTCATTAAAAGTCACTAAATTCAATGAAGAGTCATGTGCTATGCTGGATGATATCTTTAGCTATCTTGATGGAGATGGGGGTGACTGGAAATACCATCTGTGAAAAACTGGAAGAGACATTTAAATTCTGTCATATCCTTTCCTCTAACATTTGTCTTTATTTCTTCCTACATTTCACTTTCATTTGGTTCATTTCATACTTACCCATTTTCTGAACTGTATTTGTCATCTTTCCTTGGCTTTGACATAGATGCCACTTTTCTGCTGAGGCCAGATGATAGATGGTATCACCCCCTTTTCCAAATGCCATCAGGAGGAGGAACTCGCTGCCATGAGCCCGGTTGGGATATGAACACTGGCAAGTGTAGTATTAAAAACAACAACAGAAATCCAAGGTATCAATGTTTATTCCACATCTTTAACATTTGTGGCACCATGAAAATGACCCTGACATATGTGCATTTGGTGTTTAGGGAATGGGAGAGTGCTTTAAAGTTTTGAGTCACAGGACTCAAAAAAGAAATCTTTTCTTTTACTTTGATCTTCATGAAAAAGTATATATTTGGGGAAATAATATTTCTGGGAAAATTGGCACAAGGCAAATTATAGGATCATAAATTTATGACAGATTCGTAACCTTTTTTTGTGTCATGGGCCCATTAGGCTGTCACTTTGATGAAGCCTGTGAACATTTTTGGAGAATCATGTTTTTAAATGTATAAAATATAATGCATAGTATTGCAAAAGAAGCCAACTGTATTGAGATGATACTTTTATATATTTATATCTATATCTTTGTGTGTTTGTGTATGCGTGTATAATACTAAGGATTAACTGTGGGCTTCCAGGATTTCAATTGTGGACTATCCTGGCAGACTATTGTAATCCTAAGGATTACAACAGATTTATATTCAAATCACTAAGCACTCTAGAATTTGTATTCACAAACAAATTCACAGGCACTAAATTAAGAAATCTTTGGTTTAAATCTGGATAGGATCCCCAAGAGGTCACCTAGTCTCACACCTTAATGTTGTGGATACAGAAATGGAGGCTTTGAAAGATGAAGTTATTTGGCTCAAAGTCATTCAACTTGAAGTGTCAGAGAAGGGATTTCAATTCAAGTCTTCTCTTTCCAGAGTTAGCCCTATATGCTGCTAGATCTTGCATTCACTTAAGGAGAAAAATTGAGGCAAGTTGAGAATGCTTGAAGAAGTTGGTATTAGGAAACTGAGATAGGACTGACCCTAGTTCATGCTTTAATGATTTGTGATCTTTGTCAGTAAGGATACCCCTTCCATTGAATTGGATTGCAGCTCTTGTAGTACTTAGCAAATAAACTAAATTGTAAATTTCCATCACTTCATTCCCAGCTATTCAGAGAGAAACCTCTGCATAATTACTAAATTTGGTCCTTTCATGGCATACCATGACTAGGCCCCAAAGACAAAGTCTTTCAGCTTGGTCAACAATGCCAGAGGTTTAGATCTAATAGTACAGTTTTTGATAACCAAAGATCACCTCCACAAAATGAAGAGGATTGAGGAATCAAATAGATATCCAGTTGATAATTAACATGAAATAAATTTCTTGGGAATTCCCAAAATTTTGAATGTTTCCTTGGAACTTTTAATATGTGATAGGAGAGGGAAAATGGAAGAAATGCAAAGATCACCTTTTCCTTGGGATATTTGGATTTTTCATAGTCTTAGAGCTACCATTCAGTAATCTAAGAAGGACCTACAATTTTTCTTTCTAAAAGTAATAAAAAGCTCAGGGCTTCTCTTGACTTGAATTGCAAATAGAAATATATCATGGAAATTCAATATTAATAAAGCTGATTTCTACATAGTGATTTTTGTACCAGCTTCAAAAGGCAGTACAAGTTAAAATGACTTTTAAGGTAAATTATGAGATAGCTTATCATATGAGATAGCTCTGAAATACTGACAGTCAATTCTAGGGGATTTTTTGAAGGTAGGCCACTTTCCTCATTTTTTGCATTGTTGATTTTATAAGCCCTCTCAAATCAGTAACTGTTTTTTTTTTGCTCTTGAACATCATAATTAATAATAGCTAGTATTTATAGCTTGTTCTTTCCTTACTATGCTATATACAATAGTGTCTATTGACACTAAGCTAGTAATTGGATGGATTATTCATATATCAGTACACATAACTTGGGTCAGAGAGAGTAGATGGACAATGAGCTACATTCAGGATTAACTAGAACCATGGTTTGAATGGCCTTTGAGCAATTTCTCCATGCTTGTGATGTGAGGAATAAATATTTCTCTCATATTTAACAACTAATTATTGAATGAGAACTTCCACCTTTTTTTACTTCCTCATCCAGAAACCAACCAGTGTGGGAAATCTCTTAGAGACAGTAAAAGAAACTTTAAATTTGGGCTAATTAATGTATTCCTGCTCATTGTGTTTGCTCAATCAAGTCTGGAAAAATGTTGATTATCACTATTATCTAGACAGATGATATGGAAATTGATGCCTTTTTGACCAAGATTTTAGTGACCTAAATCATATACTCCAAGATAGCCCACCTCCAATTGTGTTAGCCAATCAGGCTTGTCTAGGCATTCTTTGGGGACACATTTCTTGAAGAATATATGAACTATGAACCCATCACTATGAAGAGTTTTTTGGTTTATAGGGAGATGATCAAATGGCATCCTTTATTAATAACATGCTGGCCTTATTAATTAAATGATTAAATTATCCAGAATTGATGTCTCTCAAACCTTCACATTACCTGTTCTTCTGCCTGAAACAAAGGCTTATGATTTTTTTTTGCAAAATATTCTTCCAGTTACCTATGCCCTAAGCTGCGGAATAAAACAATCTCCAAAAGAATAAGGCAATGTACAGGTGAATGGGAGTGTCAGCAGGCTGTAACTCATTACTACATGAACATTATGCAAAGGAAATACTGTCAATTAAGTCAGAAAGGTGTTCAACCAGAATAAGAGAAGATTTGGTGTAGCAGTGAGAGCAAGAGAGAACAGATGGACAATTATTGTACTCTGTTGGTTTTCCCACAATAAGAGTTGAAGAGAAAGAAATTTGGGTGCCCTTTGTTGGGGACATACAGATGGCTCAGGAGGTTCACAATGAACAAGCAAGGTTGGCTAGTGATTTTCATTCCATATAATAGAGATTATCATGCTCTATCAAAGGCTGAAAGTCTCAGGCTTTCAGGTTTGAAAACCATGCCTTTGAACGATTAAGAACTAATTAATTAGTCAATCTAAGGAGGATTACATTTATATTGCTAAGTGTTTAGGAAGAATAACAAGATTTAGAAGCACCTTTCTTCTAGAATAATCAGTAAATTCTATTTCCATAAACCTTTATGAAATTCTATTGTGATCCACTGCAAGTAAACTATTTTAATTATTTGATAATAAACTGTTCAAGACTTATATCTTATTTTACATAAAAGGAAGCATCAATTCAAATATTCTCATTGCAGATGGAATGCTGGATCTATGTAAGGATTCAAAAATCCTGCCACAGAAACTTCCTAACTGTGTGACTCTTAACTTCTTGGTCCTTTAACTAAGAAGGGTATAACAGCAAAGGTACCTAGTTTCTGGAATTGTTGGGAATATGAGATATTTGTAAAGTATGTTGGAAAAACAAAGTGCTATATAAATGCTAGTGATAATTATTATTGCAAATATTTACAGGATAGCATGCAAGGAACTGAAAGAAACTTGAAGTAGAAGCTTATTATGTAAAAAAGGTAAAAATGATGGGCAATGGGACATAGGGACACTCACTTAGAATCAGAGTCAGGGCACCTGAGTTTCAGATTCAGAATAATTACTATACATATGATCTCAAACAAGACACTTTCAGTTAATCTTTCTGGCCTTAGATATCCTTTATGTAAAACGAAGTAATGGAATCATGTGATCTTTTAAAAAAAATTATCAAACTAAATACAAAATAAGAAAAAACAAAATAGAAAAAAGAAAGAGAAAAGGAAAATAAAAAACAAAATGTTGTTAGATGCTCAGCAGAACAGTAGTGAGGATTCAAAATATATAACAATAAATTTCAGTCTCAAGGAAGCATATGTCATGTTTAGAAGAATCACACATGTTTAACCTTTATTGGGTTACTTGCTGTCTAGGAGAGAGGATATCTGGGGAGGGAGGGAGAGAGGAAGAAAAATTTGGAACACAAGGTTTTGAAAGGGTGAATGTTGAAAACTACCTTTGCATTTATGTTGAAAAATAAAAAAGCCATTATAAAAAATGAAAGCAAATATAATAATAGAAGAAATTAAATTTGTGAGTGTCCATCTTTGCTTTCTTGTAGATTATTCGTTTTTTCTCTGCTGGACACATTTTACTTTATTCTTTTTTCTCCTTTCATCTTTCTCACCTCTCCCAAACAGACTACATTTAAACACAGATATGTTTATATGCACACACCTATACATACACACATACATTCACATTCACTCATAGACCCACACACATACATAATATCTATAGACTTACACGTAAAAATATCCACATCAACTACATACTCATCTATACTTAGACACACATATATATATATGCACATGCATATATATGTAGCTAAAACAGTAATAATATAGCTGACATGTAATCTAGACGTGACCTTAAAGGGATATATGGTCCACTGTAAGTTAATATTAATTTATCTCAACTAAGCCCCAAGTAGAGCAAGGCAAACTTTCTCTTTTTCCTGACTCTGCATAGTGATTTCTAAATCTTGTTTCTTCTCAAATTCTCATTTCTTATCCATCCTTGCCTCATACTTCATAAAAAAGAGACAATTTGCCAAACATTTCTTCTTCTCTCCTTTTCATTTTAAAGAAATGAAGTCCACTTAACATTCCCTAGCTATGTGACCCTGAACAAGTCACTTAACCTCAATTGCCTCAGCAAAAAGCAAAAATAAAATAAAATAAAAAAGAAAGAAAGAAAGAAAAGAAAAGAAATGAAGTCCAGACTTCTTTCTCTACTATCTCCTCTTTCACTCTGGTTTCAGATGGTGAGGTTTCCTTTCTCCTTGCCAAGGGAAACCTCTCTGTACCCATTTCCTTCTGATTTCTCTTTTCCAATTGTTCCCTCCATCATCCCCATTCCTTCTTTTCTTGTCAATTTTTCCCTATATACTCTGGTGCCTACAAATATGCCCATGTCAAACTCATCCTTAAAAAAATCTCTCACTTGGTTCTTTTCTCCTGCTAACTAGTAGAGAACATTTTTCCTCCTTTTCATGGTCAAATTTGAAAATGCCATCCCTAATCAATATGTCTACTTCCTTTTCTCTTATTCACTTCAATACCTCTGCAATCTACCTTATGACCCCAGGATTTCCCTGAAACTATTCTTTTCAAAGTTACTATGGTCTCATGACCATCAAATTTAACAGGATTTTCTTAGTCCTCTTGACTTTTTTATACAGCATTTGATACTATTGATCACTTCTTCCTCCTCAAAGGATGTTCTGTCCTCTGGGTTTTTATGGTACTGCTTTCTCTTAGTTCTATTACTATATTCTATTGGTTCTATTACTATGTACTACAACTACCCCTTGTCTTAAAGGCCTTCACAGCCTGGGGTCCTTTCTTACCATTCAATTTCCCCTTGACTGGTTTTTCATCCATGTCATGTTACTTTTTCCTTTATAATATTTCACTTATTAATAACATTGCATCCCATGAGTTTAATTATTATCTCTAGACAAATGAATTCCAGATCTCTATATTCAACCCTAATGAGTCTCCGATACAACTGGGTGACCTTAAAGGTACTAAATCTCTAAACCCAAGCTATAAAGTCCACTGCTTTGTAGGCTTCAGGGGCTCCTGGCATAAAAAGAAAAACCCTCAGCTTGATATTTAAGACAATATTTTGCTGTAGTGATGATCAACTGTGATGGACTTGGCTCTTTTCAACTATGCAGTGATTCAAGATAGTTCCAATATACTTGGGATGGAAAATGCCATTTGCATCAAGAGAAAAAACTATGGAAACTGTGGATTGAAACATAGTTTTTCCACCTTTTTTGCTTGTTGTTTCTTTTTTTTCTTTCCTTTTTCATGTTTTTTTTCCCTTTTGGTCTGATTTTTCTTGCACAACATGATAAATATGGAAATATGTTTAAAAGGATTGCACATATTTATCCTATATCAGATTGCTTGCTGTCTTAGGGAGAGGGGAGAGAAGAGAGAGGGAGAAAAATTTGGAATGCAAAATCTTATAAAAATGAATGTTGAAAAACATCTTTACATGTGTTTGGAAAAATAAAATGCTATTGAGAAAAAACATATTTTGGTTCCAGACCCTTTTCTGGGCTTACTTCATAATGTTCCTCTTCACACACTTCAAATTCCAGCCAAAATGGTTTACCTTTCAGTACCTGAATCCAACATTCTATCATCCTCTGCCATGTATGGAGTATTGGCTTGTGTCTGGATGACAGCATTCTCTCTTCATCTTTGTCCAATAGAATCATGAGATTTCTTCAAAACTCAGTTCAGATAACACCCATGATGGGGAGTCTCTCTTAACTCTCCTTGCCATGACTTCTCCCTTCCTCCTTATCTATTTCTTTACTTGTATGTCCATTTCAATCTCTTAGTAGGTTTATAAAGGTAGAGTGTGTTTTGTTTTAGCCTGAAATTTCCATTGCCTGTACAGTCTTGCACATAGTAGGCACTTCAGTACATTTATTGGATTGGAACTCCATATTCCTAATTTATGAGTTTTGCTTCCTTAAGCACTAATAAACACTCTGGCTAGTGTATAAAAACATACCTCATTTGTTAAAATGATGACACTGATGGCTCACTGGGCAGATGCCAGGAGGAGATTATGAATAATTAAATCTGCTAACTAATATTCCTGTGTCCATTAATAATACAACATGGTTTAGACTAGCTCTTTCCTAAGAATTAATTGTTCAGTCAGTAACCTCAAATAGGGAAGGAATTAGTGAAATTAAGGTCCCAATAAGAGAGGCAATATGGTAAGGGAGGATAGAAAGCATGATAGAGTTGAATTCAATGAATCCTAGATGGTAGTGTCTGAAGAATCCAGCTAGAGCAATCCTCTGAATTTATAGATAAGAGAACTGAACTTCAGGATAATTAAAAGTCAGCCAAAGTCTCAGATTTGAACACACTCCCTTCAGAACAAGAAAGGTTCAAAGTATGGCTTTGCTACTTAGTATTAGTTTTAAGTGGCCATCTAGGTAAGCTTACTGACTTCTCTGGTCTGTATCTCTCATTTTTAAGTATACAGCTGGTACTAGAATTTAGAAGTGTCTTCCAGCTTTAATCTTTAGGCAACTATGGCAATGGAGAGAATCAGGAAGTTGTTGTTCAGTCATTTTTCATTTATGTTGGGATCTCTCTAATCCCACTGGGGTATTTTTGTTAAAAATAGTGGCTTACTATTTCCTTCTTCAGCTCATTTTATACATAAGGAAACTGAGGCAAACAAGGTTAAGTGACATATCTAAAAGCATCTAAGACTGGATTTGAACTCATAAAAATGAGTTTTCCTCACTCCAGGCTCAGCACACTAACACTGCATAACCCACCCATACAAGTCAGGAAGATCTGAGTTGAAATCTCTTTCAGACATTTACTAGCTATATGACCTTGGACAAATCAATTAGCTTTTGTTTGCCTCAGTTTCCTCAATTGTAAAATGGGAATGGTAATAGAATTTACTTTCCAAGCTTAATGTGAGCATTACATGATGTAACTGTAAATCATTTAGCCCAATACCTGCCACATGAAACTTAATAAAAGCTAATTTTCTTGTTTCCTATCCTATTAGAACAAGAGCTTGAGCTGGCTGCCTTATAAGAAGGGCTCAAATCACTGAGGAATACTGTGTTTTTTTAGTCTTCAGAGGCCAGGGCAAGATTGAGCGTTATAGACACTGAGATGTAAGATGGATTTACCATCTCAGCAGGGACATTTTAAGTCACTCTGATAAAGATGGATCAGACACAATCCTGAGAGACCTGTATCCCCAGTAACAGCAATGATTGGAGAAAGTTTTGAATGGAGTGAGTGTTGAGTAGCTGGAACCACTCTGCTCATTGAAATTCTTATTGAGAAGTCAAATGTTTTGCACAATATTCTTCCCTCCCTTTCCAGATAGTGAAGAGATAGAGAGCTAGATAGATACATAGATAGAGCCTTTATTAAGTACTTAATGTATGCCAAGTACTGTGTTAAGTTCTAGGGACATCTATAAAAGCAAAGATGATAATCTTTATCCTTAAGAAGCAGATATTCTAAAGAGAGGAAGACAGCAGTTAAAAGGAAACTGGAAAGAGGAAGGGGAGAGAGAAAAGAGCAGGTAATATAGCAAAGAGGACAAGGAATCAGGGAAGAATTCAGATGTGGGTAAAATGGCACGCTGTTGGGGCCTTCCTAAAATGGCAATTCTGGGTGGAAGGTGGAGCAGTAATCAGAAGAAGGCTTCAGGGCATAAGACCATTGCGACAATGTTTAAATGAAGAGAAAGAGAGTGAGTTCAGGTGTGATGAAGTAGACAA
>JAJPUD010000856.1:182005-196219 GCA_023553655.1 Myrmecobius fasciatus | reverse complement strand
GCTTAGGATGTATACAATAGTGGGAATGGGTTTAGGATGTATACAATAATGGGAATGGGTTTAGGATGTATACAATGATGGGAATGGGTTTAAGATGTATACAAATGGGTTTAAGATGTATACAATGTATACAATGGTGGGAATGGGCTTGGGATATATACAATGATGGGAATGGGCTTAGGATGTATACAATGGGAGGAATGGGCTTGGAAGATGTATATAGCAGTGGGAGTGAAAGCAATAACAGGATGCATACAATGATGGGAATAGGTTTAGGATGTATACAAAGAGGGGAATGGGCTTAAGGGAACTTTCTAGGGTAAGTAATTACAAGAACAATGACTGATCTTATTTTAGAAAACACCTTGCAAGTGTGATGAACCAAACCAGCAGAAAACAGGAATGGGAGGGGGCATTCTTGTACTTGTCATTTTGTTCTGTAGTGTGAGGAGGTCAAGTTTGGATTCTCATGAGAAAACTTCAAGAACCTACATCATCATTGTACTTTTATTAAATTGTGACAAGAGTGGGAATTTCTTGAAGATAGCTTTTGCCCTTTTTGTACTTTTGTTCTTGTATTCCTGGTACTAAATTTAGTACCGGTCCATTGGAACCACTGAATAAAAACTTCCTGTAATTGAATGATCATTTCAGGTAGCATTGTTCTCTGAGTCTGGAAGATGGGTTAAGGTTCTGCTCTTGACATGTACTAGTTTCTAATCCTGGTTAGATCACCTGACTGCTCAATGCCCCAGGCAGCTGTCTATGGAAACTGAGGCAAACAGGATTAAATGACTTGTCCAAGCTAACACAGCTAGTGAATGTCTGAGGCTGTATTTGACTTCATGGAGATGAATCTCACTGTACCACTTAGCTGCCACAAGACAAGCTCTCACATGGTGGTCAAAAGAAGTCCTTCAAGGTCTCTCTTAAGAACTTAGGAATTGATTTCATGACATGGGAGACCCTGGCAAAGGACTACCTAGCATGGTGTACCCATATTAAACAAGGTGTGTTGCTTTATGAACAAAGCAGAATTGCAGTAGCTCAAAAGAAACACGAGATGAGTACATTTAGAGAATCTACTCCAGATGTTCACATAGACTATTTGTGACTTACCTTAGAGCCTTTTGAGCTCATTTTGTTTTTGGACAACCGCAGTTGACACACTGAACCTTGACTCTAACATAGTGATATTATTTTGGTCCTCTTTGAGAATGAAGGACAACAGCCACTCAGATTTTCTAAGACAATAAATTTCTGAGAAGGTACCACCCTTTGTATAGTACATTTTCTATACCAACAGAACTACAATTATGGCTTTCAAAATAATTCAATAATGTTTTTAAATAATTTCTGTATTATCAGTCAAACATAATGCATATATTTATATATACATATATATATATATAGAAAAATAACACTACCTGTATGCAATGATGCTTGTTTATTTATGGATTCAATGGTCTCTCGCAATAGCCTTACTCTTCTTCCCTGCTTCCCTTGCCACCAAGGGTTTGATGTGAATAGGTTGGGAACCTCAGAACTAAAGGATAATAAGGCACTCCATGATTTTGAAAGGGCTACTTGTCCTAATTTTCAGAGTTAGAAATATCTTTAATCTTTCAGCGCTGATCATTGAATAAGACCTTTTAAAGAGAACCAATAGGAAGTTGGGATTTTAGTTACCAGGCCATTGGATTAAAGTTATGAAAAGGAGACAAGAGGCCTTTTTTTCCCTTCTGCCATAGATGTCTGGAAGAAACAAACTATTTTTGATGCTGCTCACACAGAGAGGGCTTAGAGCTAAGGTGGTTGCTTCATCCTCTGAAGGTCACTTTCTAATAACCTGGTGCTTGGGAAGCAATTCTGTTCTATTTGGGGATTTCATATGGCAATTATCCTGTCCTTAAATCTATGCTGTTGCTGTAAATCTAAAGGAAACCCCCTGAAGGATTCCTACTTTTTAATTTTTATTATTTTTTTTAAAAATGAATTGTTTCAGGGGAGTTTAACACTGGTCAAGGTGCAGAGGATATTATGATGTAGAGGAGAGTTAAGATCCAAGAGGAGAAATGTGATCAACTCATAGAAGAATGAGGAAATGTACTGAAAAGAAAATAGAAATTATTCATGACTCTAGACCATTGGGTATGCTGGATTTTATGAGTATATTTTAGCACAGTCGCTGAAAAATAATGGGCACTTAATAAATTCTACTTGACTGAATCTAGAAAAGAACAAAGAAATCCAGCATTTTGTCCCAAGACAGTGTTGTATGTGTGTGTATGTGTGTGTGTATGTGTTTTTGCCTTCAAAGGAGACAATCACACAAATAATTTCTATAGTTAAATATTCATAGATAAGTGGATAGAAAAGGGCATACACACAAACAGTATCAAGAAGGTGATTTAGAGATGGGAGAACCTGAAAGCTGGGAAATATATTCCAATATAAAGATAGTTATTGAATTTAAGCAGCTTACAATCTATAGTGGGATAATGAGATAGAAAATCAAGCTGAAAAGTGGAGATTGGGATTAGGAGGAAGGTATCCAGGATGGACATATGGCAGAGTCTAGTGACAGGAGTACAAGCTGTTAAGAACTGAAGAGATGGTTGACTTGGGAGCCCTCTTTAAATTGTTCATCCTTCAGTTTTGAAGAGGACCGATGGCTTTATGGGTGATACCCTAATTCCAGAGTGAATTGAATGTGAGACAAGATTGTGCAAAATTGTGAACCTCACTTTCTCTTCCTGACTCATAGTTCAATGGCAAGACAAAAGTTAAGACAACTTGTGCTGATGCAATGGGTGACCTTGGCATTTCAGCCATTTTTGTGGACATTGGATCAAATTGTTCTCTTGTACCCATTCCACCAGGAAAGTCTTCACATGCTTAAGGGTGGACATCTCCCTAACTCACTAGTGGGTTTGGGGACTGTCAGTTACTCTTAGCTTGGCTCACACTGTCTGCCCAGATGGGTATGTATTACCAGAGTATGGCTGCTGCTAATGGTACAGCTTCTCGAAGCCATTGGTGAGAGTTCAGTGCCAGCTGGACACCAAAAGTGGATGAGTAGCCTGACCTTTTTACATTTTGGGGAAGCATTCTTTGTCAATCAGAGGATCGGAGCATACCCAGGAGAGATTCCAAAGCTACCCCAATCTCACAAAATTCTGGAGGAGTTTTTTAGGTATCATGGCAGAGTTCAGTTCAAGATGTGCAAATAGGTGAAAACTGAAGATAGGCAAATAGACAGGTACACAAATACACACCCCTAGTCTTCTTAGGGAGAAGTGATGAGAGCTGGAACTAGGGTAGTGCCAGGAGAGGCAATAAAGGAGATGTTTGGAAATAAAATTGACAAGACTTGATAACTGATTGGATATGGACTGGGATGAGGGAGAATGAAGTGGGAATCTGACTTTGATGGGCTGAGTCTCTGAATAGATTGTGAAACAGATTAATATCTTAAAGTATTCTAGTAAGTGCAATACTTAAGGTTACTTAAAAGTACTTAGTTTAAGTATAGCATTTCCTTTAGATAAGAATTGCTTCACAAAAATGCTGCTTTAGAATCCAGACTCTGGCATGGAGCCAGCAGTAGAAGGGGATTTTACTTATGTAAGTTCAGGCTAGTGACAGGGGGATGCTACTGATGACAAGTGAACAGTACTTTGGGACATACTGAAGATTCACGTGGTGTGTGAGATTAGGCAAGAAAGGGAAGTTGTCATTTTATTATTCCTATTTCTGCAACATCTCTCCCATCAGTACCCTTCTCTCCACTCACACAGTTGCTACTGAGATTCTGCCATGATCTCTTTTTGGGACTATTCCCTTCTAATGTATCTCCTTTCCTCAGATTTTGCCCATTCCAGCCTTCACTACAAACAAATTATTTTCTTAAGAGCCTGTCTGATTATGTATATAGATACACACATATATGTGTATATATGCATATGTGTATTATGCATATACATGCCTAATACTATATACATATACTTCTGGCATTTAATCGTTCTTGCCATCTGCACTCACCTATTTTTCTAGTCTTCTTACATATTATTATTTTCTGCAAATTCTATATATGATCTAGCCCTACTGGTCTGCCACTATTTCGCATCCATGATTCTCCCTCTCCTATATCTGGGCTTTGATATACTGATGTGATGTACTGATGAACCACTAGCTGTAGTCCATGTCTAGAATGCTCAATCTTTTTATCTCAGCCTCCTAGAAACCCTGTCTTCCTTCACATCTCAGAGCAGATATCTTCTCCTGTAGGAATCTTTTGTTGGCTCTCCTAGTTGTTATAGTGGTTCCCATTTAAAATTATCTTACATCTTTTCTATGTATACATTGTCTATATCTCTTTAGGTAGATGTTGTCTCTTTCATTAGAATATAAAGTGTTTTGCCATTTCCTTCTTTGTTGGATTAAGGAAAACAGAGGTTAAATGTCTTGCCCATGGTTACTCAGTGTCTGACTGTCTTAGATTAGATGTGAACTCAGGTCTTCCTAATTCTAGGCTCAGCAACTTAATTGCTTCTGTATGACACATAATAAATGCAAATAAGTGCCTGCTGCTCCTTTTGATTTCCATAGGAAAGAAATGAAATTCTGGAAAACTTTCTTTTGAAATAATAATTTATTTTTTTTCTAATTACATATATAATTTTTTTAAATTTGAGTTCCAAATCTTCTCCTTCCCTCTTTCTCCTCTCCTCTTCCTGGAGATAGCAAGTAATTTCATATAGGCTATACATGTACAGTCATGTAAAATATGTTTCCATATTAGTTATGTTGTGAAAGAAAACAGATGTTTCCTCCTTTCCCCCCCAAAAACATGAAAAAATAGAGAAAAATATTATACTTCAATAAGTATTCATACTTTATCAGTTCTTTTTCTGAAGAAGGTTAGCATTTTTCCTGATGGGCCTTTTAGAACTGTCTTGAATCAGTGTCTTAAACAGAGTAGCTGTCATTCACAATTGATCATTGTAAAATATTGCTGTTACTCTGTACACTGTTTTCTGGTTCTGCTTTTTTTCACTTTGCCTCAGTTCATGTAAGTCTTTCCAGGTTTTTCTCTGAAAGCATCCTACTTTTCATTTCTTATAACATGGCAATACTCCATCACAATCATATGCCATGACTTGTTTAGTCATTCTCAAAGGGATGGGTATTCCATCTCAAAAGAACTCCTATAAATATATTTTGTATAATTAGGTCCTTTCTCCTTTTTTCATCTCTTTGGTAATGGAAAACTTCTGGAAGGAATGCTTGGTGAGCATTTATAGGCTCCAGTATAGTTTCATCAAGAAAAAAAGGTAATGCTAGACTAATTGCATTTTTTTTCACAATAGGACTTATTTATCTAGATTTTAGCAATATATTTGATAAAACAATTCATTATTTTTGTGGAGAATTGGGAGAAATTTAGACTGGATGAAAATACATTTAGCTAGAGTCAGAGATAGGTAAATGGCTATGGTTCAAGGCTCAATTCTTCCTCTGTAAAATAAGCTGGAGAGGAAATGGCAGATTGCTCCAGTATCTTCACCCAGAAAACCCCTCAAAAGCTGTCACAAATAGTCTGAAATGAAGCATCATTAGCATCACTATCTCTTTTTCTATACCCCAGTCTTTCCAGTTACCCAGAATTACAACCTTATGTCATCCTCAACTTCTCAATCTTACTTAACATGCTTCGAAATCTTGTCATTTCTACCTTCCTGGCATCAGCCTAGTTCAGGGCCTTATTACCTTTTCCTCGAACTAGTGTAATGGCCTTCTTTCTGGCCTCTTTATGTAAAATCCCTTCTCTCTCCAATCTATTTCCCACTCAGATACCAAGGCAATTTTTCTAAATGGTAGGTCTAACCATGTCAGACGCATCCTCAATGAACTGGACTGGCTCCCTAATATACCAGGATCAAATATAAATTCCCTAGCATTCAAAGCTCTTCATAAGCTGCTCTTTTCAACCTTTTTTCCTTTCCCTCACCTTTCCATGATTAACTTATTGCCAGTTCTTTAATTAAGACCACCCAGTCTTCTTGATATTAATAGACTTCCATGTTTGGTATATTTTGCTCCCTCACCTTGATGTCTTAGTTGTCTCAGATCCTGCCTCCTTGCTATAAGAGCTTTTCCTGGTCTCCTCTGCTGCTAATGCATTTTCTTCTTGGACACCTTCCATCTGCTCCCTCTCTATATCTTATATCTATCAAATTATTGATGTGGAATCTCCCCTGTTAGTATATGATCTCCTTGAGATCCGGGTCTACTTTTTGTGTCTCATAATATACCCAGAGTTTAACACAATAAGGGCTTGTGGGTTTGACTTAACTACCATGTCACTTATACTTTAGCCATCATTGTCGTATCTTTCCCATCAGACCTTAGACTTGAACCCTAAGTCAGTGAGCATTGTTTGACAAGGAACCAGGCCCTCCTATCACTTTCTGGCCACCTCCCTAGTGTACCTCTATGACCATATCATATCCATATCCAGCTTCTGGGTGACATTTTACTATAAGAGTCTCTGGAGCCCCTCATTCCCTTCTGGATACTTTGAGACAATAGTCCAATTCAGCCGACTAGTTTTATCTTTCCACTACTATCAATAAACTATTAAAAATTTCTAATCTCTATATTGCCTCAGTTCTCTGAGCATTACAATCCTAGTTCTCCATTATTGCAGATCTATAAGTGAAGACAAAACAAGTACTTGCCTTGGGGATTACTTTTCAGGTATGCATTGGGTTAACTGGTCTCTGAGATCCTTTCCAAATCATCTTCCATGATATATTATTTTTCCTATTTGGACCTTCTTTCCATGTACTTCTGTGTTATTTGTAGGAAGGACCCAGAATTTAAATTATATCACTGCTTACAGCCACTGTCCCAAAACAATACTGAGCAAAGTTTAGACACTGTATAAATAAATGTCTGCTACTGGGTAGGATTGTGTTTTATAAGAGATTATTTGATAAACATTAACATAAAAGGAACTTTGCATTAACTTAGCATAAGTGCTCTATTGGAGATGTTCTTTTGTATGTAAATTTGACATACTATCTTAATGGGCTTTGGGGAAGTCATTTGTGTAAATAAACAGGTGAGAATAGATTGTATTAACATTGTCTAAGGTAACCTTTCTTGGGTATTTTCTTCCAGGAGATACTGGCTAATGTTGTTAGCTAAGGATGATGGCTAATATGGTGAGCTAAGTATGGGGCTTAAGTAAGGATATTGTTAAGCTGACTGGAAGTCTTTTAGCCATCAGTTCTGAAGGGTGTATCCAGGCAATTGAAACAAAAGTTGGTAGGTGGTACAGTGGCAAGCACATAGGGTCTAGAATCTGGAAGATTGGAGTTTAAATTCAGCCTTGGATATTTACTAGCTGTGTGATTCTGGGAAAATCTCTTAATCTCTGTTCCAGTTGCAAAATGATGCTAATAATTGTAATTCCCTTGTTGTGAGGATCAAATGAGGGTAATAATTATAAAGCACTCAGCACAATATCTGGCACACAGTAGATTAAATCTTAGCTAAATATTATTATACTTAATTTGTTTTTATCGATATGATTAGGGACAGCTACGTGTTGCAGTGAATAGAGCTTCAGCTCTGACATCAGGAGGACCTGAGTTCAAATGTGGTCTCAGACACTTAAAACTTCCTAGCTGTGTGACTCTGGGCAAGTCACTTAATCATAATTCCCTCAGGGGAAGGAAAAAAACTATATTAGAGAGTATTAGGCAATCATATCATTATCATCTTGAATAATGTATCACTGTGGTCTAATACTAAAATCTGAATTTCTAAAGATCTTTTAACATTTTTAATGCTTTACAACAATTCTTTTGGGTAGAAAAGACAAAAAAAAATTGTTGCCCCCAAACCAAGCAGCTTTCTGAAGGCCACCTTTCAAGTAAGGGGCAGAGCCAAAATGTGAACTCAGTATCCCTAATACTAGATTCAGTGACCGAATAGCTAAGGTCCATTATCTTTTTTCTCTCCCTTAAAATCAAGAAGTAAAGATTTTGTTAATCCAGTAACAGCAGTCTAAATCCACAAATCCATAGGACTTCCCCAGCTAGTAAATATCCAAGATTGAATTTAAACTCCAATCTTCCTGATTCCAGACCCTATATGTTCTCCATTGTATCACCTAGCAGCTTTTGTTTCAATTATCTAGATACAGCCTTTTGAACTAAGACCCTTAAGATACATCCTGTCAACTTCAACAATATTCTTACTTATTTAATCCCCATCCTTAGCTCACATTAGCCACCATCATTAGTTTATATTAGCCAGTATCTTCTTGAATACCCCAGAAAGGTTATCTTAGACAATGTTAATGAAATCTATTCACTTGTTTCTTTACAAAAGTGACTTCCCCCAAACCCATTAAGATATTATCTCAAGTTTACATACAAAAGAATACCTCCAACTAAGCATTTATGCTGTTAATGCAAGGTTCCTTTTATGTTAATTTTCATCTTTTAGCAAAGAAAGAGTTTTTTTAGCAAACAATCAGGGGGAAGACAAGTTCCCTAGCAATCAGGGGGCAGGTGTGGGAGATGCCATTAAGGTGTAGCAAGTGGGGGATTATGCCATTGATTGGCCTTCGAACTCTAAAAAGGAGTTAGAGTCCTAATAGGTATTAGCTATTGTGACACAGCAAATAGACTAACTACTTTTTGGGGGACAGGAATTATGCCATTGACTTGTGATCTATCCCTAAAAGGGATTTAGCACCCTAAAAAGAGTTAATGAACTGGTGAAGGGCAGGCAGGTTGTTTTAGCTTTCAAGACAGTTCATAAAAGCCAAAGGAATCAGTTATTAAAGAATAGTCACAGCAGAATCAGAATAACACTTCTGTTATTGGGCCATCAAGCCCAAACTACACCTAAAAAAGAATCTCTTCTCCAGCATAAATATCTCTAATTCCTTCAGCTCATTGAGGACAAAGACCCTTTGACATCCTGCTTGCTCTGATCTAACACTATTCTACTTATTAAGGTCCTTCCTAAAAGTGCTGTTCAGAAATGACTTTGATACCAGTAAGTGCTTAATAAATGCTTTTTGGTTGATAGATGATACCCTGGACAATTGCAAGTCCTTGTAATAAGCTTCATGTGAAGCATATAGAATGGAGATGGCATTTTAGGAAATAAAATTTTAGTAGAAAACCAATAATCTTTACTGAACTCTTGGTGAGTAATGTTGAAATTGTAATGATCATGTCATTGTCCTCTGTGATTAAGTGAACGAGTTAGAGCTTGTGCTTTGGATGTGTCTTGATGCCAGCTAATGGATTGGAGTAGCTAATTTCCTAAGTGTCAGTAATAGCCTTATGGATAGGTTGGACAAGATGGCCTCAAAGAGATCTGCCAGCGCTGAGAGAGTATGTTTTTGTGATTTGTGGTAACGCCAAGGAGTTAATGCACTTCTGGAAAGGAAGATTGTGGGTAACTGATCCCACTCTGCTCCACATTTCTAACATACATCTATTTTTAAATGTTCTATTTTTTAAAATGGTTTTGAAAAAATAAAAAAAAGATGCTAGAATTTTCAAGAAACAAAAAAGGGGCCAAATCATGAGATATAGAAACTATATTATTCTTGAGGAGCAGGGTAATAACTAATGAGACCAATGAAAACCCCAAGAGAAGTTCCCAGATAATTTACAATCAATTTATTAATTAGATTTCCTGGCTATCAATAAGTTGATGGTCAATGGTTTCTCTTAGTAATCAAAAACATAAAAGGATACCCGAAATACCTTAAATCCCTTTGGAAAGGGAACTTCTGTGGCAAGTAAAACCCATTTTAATGAAGAGGTAAGCTAAAAGTCTTTTGTTCTTTCTGTGGAGAAAATGGCTTGATCATGAGACTCAGCAGCCTTAAAGTATCTAGACAAGGGGTGGCCATCTCCATTTGGACCTCTCTAGCTACTTTGCTCCTTCATGAGTTGAATTGCCTTTAACTCTAAAGGAGGAGATCAAGGATGCTGGGGTTCCTCCTCTAGGCAAAGGCTCATCCAGATTGGATTCTGCTGATAGTCTTAAACAGAAATTAGGTCTCCCAGCTGAATAGGGTCTTGCCCAAGTGAACATGTGCCTTGAGGGCTATAACAACCTCACTCAGTCATGCCCTTTTGAGTCTGACTGATCTTTTTTTTTTAGAAGTTGGACCTTAACAGAAGAGAAAGGGATGGATTAAATATTAATAATTAGTTATTAACATAAGAGTTTAATATTAATTTCTTTTACTAACATGGGCTTGAAAAGGCTTTGGCTCAGGGCAATGACATACAGAGGGCTTGTGATTCCTCTTTATAAGGGAAAAAAGCATTTATTAAGACTGGTTTTGGTGCCCTGTACATAATTGCATGTTCCCTTACTGGATAGTATTGTCATCTAAGACCCCCCAAAATTGAACCAATCATGATTTCGATGAGTGAAGACATTCAGCCGTGCCTTTTCTAGGGTCATGTATCCTCTGCACCTGTGGTATTGAACTCAAAGGGAAATGAATCCTTGTGGGATCACACTTAGTTAAAAAACCCACAAAGTAGCATAAATACATGTTATAGTTTTGTTTATTTTAATCTGGTTCAAGTCATACTGGAAATTTTGTTGGACACTGAGAGTGATGAATGTGACACGTCTGCCCTACAGCATGTCCATTTCCTTCCTTGAATCCACAGGTACCTTTTTCACTTCACCCCTTTGCCTTCTCATAATAACTGCCATCAAATCAATGCTACCATTACCTATTGAAATGGTGCAGCCACCATCTTTGTGACCATAAATTCCATCTTTGGCTCTTACTGTCCCATATGTGTTATCTCTTCCATGGCAATATAACATAATATAACATTAACAACATAATATATCATAATGTGTTATAACATAATATAATACAATATAAGTGGGATGGTATTTATATCCTCTGAGTTTAATACAGTTCTTGGCACCTAGCATATGCTCAACAAATGCTTCTTTTTTCACTTCCACTTCTAGCAGGCAACAACCCAGGGTTTTCTCCTCTGAGGCCAGTCTTCCCTACCTCCAAACCCAACCTCTAGTACTTTGAAAACTAGACTGTCTTGGTGATGGGAACTAATTTCTTTCTTCTCCAGGTACAGCTGAACCCAAAGTTGGACCACTTTCTTTTTTATTTTCTGGACACTCTCTACTTTTCATCACCTTCCTTTCCCTACCAACCAGCCAAATATTTATTGACTGACTCAATTGTTTTGTCCCAAGTACAAAATAATCTTAAATAGCTTGGATAAGGAGAGTTTTAAAGGGGTAGATTAGATGACACAATAATGAGGGAAGTTTAAAACTTGCTTCCCTTTCGTGAGTGAATTTAACTACCCACATAAAAAGTTTGCCAGACTCGTGCTCCTTCATGGTAGGTCATGGACTAGGGTGATGATGATTGAAAGACGTACAGACTTAGTATTCTGGGAAAATGAATGAGATAATAACAACAGAAGCAAAAGTAAGTTTGAGGTTCTACATAAACCTATAGAGACTCAGTACCATGTTTGATTCTATCAGTTACTGATGAAGTTTGTGGTAAGAACATCTATTGGCATCTAGGGCTTTTTTCCTTAGCTGTACCAACATATGAATTATACATTAGATGAAGCTTAATTTTGGCTTCTAAGTTCTAGAGTTAGGCCCTTGAAATCTACAATCTGGTTTTGCAAGGGTTAATGTTGAAGAATTATCTATGCATATGTTTTGAAAAATAAAACATTTTAATAAAAAAGAAAGAAATCTATACAATCCAACCTTTTGGTTTTATAGGTGAGAAAACTGAGGTTTGGAGAAATAAATAAACTTTATTTCTCACAAGTTTAAGAAATAGCAAAGCCAAGATTCAAACCCAAGTTCTCTGACACCAAAACAAGTATTCTTTGCATTGCGCCACATGTGTAATACTTTCTAAACAAACAAATATATCACCATATGTAAAACTAAAACAATAACCCCAAATAGACTAACTGATGCTATTTGTGCCAGAAGACAGCCTTATCTTGGGGCTATATTTCTCTACACAGGTACCACTATTTATCTTTTAGCAGTTGTGGGAAACCAGGCGCTTTGTATCTAAAAGGAAATTAATTTCAGGTGGGCTGGCTCTATATCTTCTCTTTTTCATATAATGAGACTTTTATTTTACTCTTTTTTTCACTTTCAGGATCATATCTAGTGTGAAATTAGCATGTGGTTATGATGGCTTTGCCCTTCAGATGAATCAGGACAATGACCTGGCCTCAGCTCAATTTAGACTCAACTTAACACAACAGTACAATTAAACTCAATCCAGTCATCTGCTCTTTGTAAAACCTTGGGTTAGTCAAAGAGGCTACAAAAATTGGCGTAACATAGGCTTGAATTCATAGAGCTTACTCTCAGATGAGAGGGAAGGCCATGGGCCCAAAGGACTGATCGTCTACATCCTGAGTCAATCCATTTCAATGGAGGAGACCCAATCCCATTCTACCTTCAATAAAAGTTATTTCACAGAATATAGAAGTAAGATTTGGGCAGGATCACAGCAGCTGTCTTTTCCCATCGATCCATGAAATAAATCCTCATTGTAATATACCTGCCAAGGAGTCATCCAGATACTTACATAAAACCTGAACTTGCCTTTCTCCAACTTCACTTTGCTACTAATTCAGCTGCTGAGCAGAAAGGGAATTTCTCTTCCTAATGATAGTCCCTCGTGTATTTGATCTCATCTATCAGATTCCTCCTAAATTTGCTTTTCTCCAGGTTTAATATCCACAGGTGCTTCTTCTAATAATAATAACTCACATTTACATGTGCCCTAAGGTTTTCAAAGTGCTTTTACACATCTTATAGAGTTTATCTGACTAGTTGCTCACTATAACCCTTTGAGGCAAGTGCCATTATTTCTATTTTACAGATAATAATTTCATAAAGAACTAACATGAATATAGTGCTTTGTGGAAGACTTGCACTTGCTATGTTTTATTTCATCACAACCTGTAAGGCAGGCTCTATTGCTAGACTCATTTTATTGTTGTGGAATTAGCTCAGAGAGGTTATATGATGAAGCTATACTACCAAGTAGTTGAGGCAGGATTTGAACGCAGGTCCTCCCCTTCTTAATTGCTCTATCCTAGGCTCTCCATACTAATGAGTATTACGGCAAGATCTAGAAGTCCTTTTCCAATGTAATTGCTATTAGTTTGGCTGCCTTGTCTTGTTGAATGTCCTTCCTGAATGATAATCCTTACATCAAAAAAAAAAAAATTCTCCAGACTCCATGATCTAATTAAGGAAGAATATAGCAGAGCTCTCTCTTCCATAATCCTGAGCACCCATTTTTTTTCCTACTATGACCTGAGATTGCTTTAATGTTCATGACTGTCATATCAACCTGGTGATGCAGAAGCAACTGGTTTCAAATTCTGTGCTGAAAAAGAAAAGGGATGTTGAAGGAGAAAATGCACTTCTATTAGGAATCATTTCCGGAGTTTAGCAAATAGCAAAGAAAATATCCTATTCAAAGCAAATACTGCCTCAACTTTCTCAGTGGATGATTATAGAGGAGGGGAATTTCTATATAGTTAATTTCTAAGCATATCTCATGAGGATTTTTTTTGTATTTTCAGAGGTCACTCATTGACAGACCTATTACATAGCAAGTAATTTTATTTAGTTTAGAAATTGTCTTTTGTAATTATATTATGCTTCACTAGTCCCTCTGACTTGAATGTAAATAATCAAGGAATCAAGAAATTCCTCTTTAAACCTTCTCATATCTCGGCTGAACCAGTATATAAAAATTAGAGCAAGGTTTTTCTGGAAATACATAAGAACCCAGTCTGCTATTACCCAGTTAAAGCTTCATCAAATCACACATTTCTAACTTTTGAACATTTAAAAGATATATCTTCTTGAAAACAAAACAAAAAACTCTCGGTCAATTTATGTTATCAGTTAAATGGCATGGATTTTGGTGAGATTCTGTTTAAGTGTGACTAGGGAAAATGCATATCCCTTACCCTGGTCTAGAGAAGAGAGAGACAGAGAGAGAGAGAGAGAGAGAGAGAGAGACAGAGAGAGACAGAGAGAGAGAGAGAGAGAGAGAGAGAGAGAGAAAGAGACAGAGAGAGACAGAGAGAGAGAGAGAGACAGAGA
>JAJPUD010000856.1:160713-181905 GCA_023553655.1 Myrmecobius fasciatus | reverse complement strand
AGAGAGACAGAGAGACAGAGAGAGACAGAGAGAGACAGAGAGAGGAGACAGAGAGGCAGATAGAGGGGGGTGGGGAGAGAGAGAGGGAGAGAGTAATTTACTCTCAGTGAATCCTGGAAATCCTGTGGACATCTCAAACTTAATATGTACCAAATTTCTTCACTTGACTTTATTCCATTTTAGGTCCCTTTCCATCTATTTAGTGATAGTCTACATTTCACATCTTGGAATTCACCAGTAAACCAGAAACTACTCTGGTATCTTGCTATGTGTCCTATCCTGCCTCTCCCCACTGTCTCCCCATTCTTACCCTAAACACATACTTTTTACCTCTTGCTCTGGAATAATGATTATTGTTTAATCAATGCTAGTTATTTTTACAAAAGCTATGATGGTTGACTGCCTTAGGGATCTACTTATCATCACCTTGCTTCCAATCCAAACTCCTTTTCATGACTACCACTCCCTACTCCCTAGCACATGTGTACTGTTTCCCTTTATTATAAAGTGAATTCCTTATATTTGTGATGAAGAATTTTCTTTTTTTAAAAAAAATTATTTGTTCAGTTGAGGGAGGGTAGAATAGAGAGAAATATTAAAGAAAGAATACTAACTACTAAACATAGTATATACTAAATAAATACTAAATTTTAGTTTTTATCCTAAATATTAAATAATAAAAGATACTAAACACTAAAAAAGAAAGTTAGAAAAACATATAAAACCATATGAAAAATATGTAAAAATTTATAACAATTATAAAAAATAATGAAATGAAACTTGGGAAAACTAATAAAATCAAGAATAAATAGCATTGACATAGTTTTTCCTTGTGTGAGGCACTGTGTTAAGTGCTTTACAAACATCTCATTTTATCTTCACAACAACCTTGGAAGGTTCTATTATTATCCCCATTTTATAATTGAGGAACAGATATAAAATGTCTAGTTCAGAGTCACAGAAACTCAAGTGTCTGAATTCACATCTTCTTGATTCTTGAGTCTAATACTCCATTTGATGAGCCATTTAGCTGCTTCCCTTCACTTAGTTTTGCTTCCTCCTCCTCATTTCTAATGTGTGGTTTTTGGACTCCATGTTATGGTCCTTATTCTCTCTCTCTCTCCCTATTTCTAGTAGAATGTAAGTTTCTTGAAACTGTTTAACTCCCTTTGAATTCCTAACACTGTTGTGCTGATGTTTAATGCAGCTGATGTTTAATAAATGCATGCTGGATTAGATTGGACTTGATTTCTTGAGTTCCTTTCAGCTATAAATTTCATAATTTTAATGATTGCTTGATTTTTCTACCTTTTGGCTTGGAATTATGATTTCATCAGTGTAAGATACTCCAAGGAACAAAAAAAAAAAAAAAAACCCAAACAAAAAACTCCCTCTATTACTAATGCACTTTTCCCCCCTGCCTGTTCACCTAGAGATTTTGATCATTCCCTGCAACACGGAAAAGTTAAATATTTTGTTTTGGGTCACACAATGTGTAACAGAGGCAGGCCTTGAAGCCAGATTGCCCTTTCTTGGAGCTGACTTTCTATGCTCTCTCCTTATGATTTGATTGTTTTTACTAATCACTAAATAGGTAGCCTATCAACTCATTGGCCAATTTATCAGATCTGACTTGACAAGAATCTTCATGAATTTCATGAATATTTCAAAGGGATGCTGAGCAAAAGCTCTCAACAGCAACTATCTAATATCTGACAAAAATGCCAGGATTTTTGTGGCAGCTTATCCAGGGGTTACTGTCCAATGCCTGACATTTGGGGAGACCTCAGGATTTTTCTCATTTTCCAGACCAGTGGAGCTAAGGTGATATATTGGAAGTAGGAGAGAGAAAGTAATATGGTAGACAGTTAAAAAGTAAAAAAAAAATTCTCTTTGAACAAACTTATTAAGTGAGGTTAAAATGCTAAAAAATGTGAGGTATTTATCCCCCAGGTTTAAGGTCATGAGCCAGTTGCAAGGGTTAAGAACTGGTGGACTCTACCTATATGTCAACTGTTATCTCCACAGTGACAACTGCACCAGTGATAAGATCCTCTAAGTATTTTAAGGCAGTTATTGTGTCTAGTCCTTATCCCAATATTCTATTCCCAAGGCTATACTTCCATAGGGCTTTTAATAGACTGGAATCAATTCAATGGACAAGTGCTGGTAATAAATATTCATTTTTATAGCTTATTCTGAACTTGGAGAAAGGAGAAAATGGAATTGGAATTTTACCTCTGACATTGGCTTGGAAAACAAACTACTGAACCTCCTGTAAGCCTCAGTTTCTTCATCTGTAAAATGGAAATTATGATCTTGGCAGTACTTATCTGACAATAATTTCCTGATAGGAGCAAGTGACATAATACCTATAAAGTTTAATTCCTTTTGTTCTCACTGGAAGTCAGGAGAGTTGTCAGGATAACCAATATCTGTTATGTCCATCTCTTCATATATGTTTCTCTTTCCATTCTTGCCACATTCATCCTCCTGGCATAGTATTAGAGAAGCTTAGAACTGGAAGGGCCGTATTTATATCCCATGAATCTAAATCTTCAGTATCCCTGACAAATGTTCATCATTTGAGACTTGGGAAAAGAGAACAGTTTCAGTTGAATGATGGAGAGTGTAGAACTGAGAGGAGAAAGTGAAGGCTCCATTTTGGGACAGTTCTGTTGGGAAGATTCTCCTTCTATCAAACCTCAATCTGCCTCTCAACTTTAACCCATTGGTCCTAGGTTTTGTCTTCTGGGGCCAAGTTGAAGAAAGACTTCATTTTTTTGTTCATGAGACATTTCTTAAGTGTTTTCTGTATGAGTAACACTATGCTATAATTATGGCATGGAGAATATCTTCAGTGGATGTGAGGGAGGGGATTCATTCTCCCATTGCCATTTAATAATATGATTTAGATTTATGATCTGTCTCCTGAGATTCCATTGTATTTATTTTGCACTTATGTTATTTTTCCTTACTGAATGTAAGCTTCTTCATCCTACCATACCTGCAAGCTATTACCTTACATTTCTCTTCTCCTTCTATATTAAACTCTGAGAAATTTGTCTCTGTGAGTATCTTCACTTTCTCCTTTCAGTTCTAAACTCTCTGCTGTTCAGCTTCTGACTTCATCATTCAACTGGAATTGTTCTCTTCTCTAAAATCTCAAATGAACTCTAACTTGCCAAATTTTATGGCCTTCCTCGGTCCTCCCACCCTTCTTGACGTCTCTGAAGTTTTCAGCACTATGTATTTATTTATCTGCTTTCTAGATATTTGGAACAATCTTTTCTCCTAACCTGCCTGCTCCTTCTTAGACCTCTTTTTTGGATATAACCATCGATATTTTCTAAGCCTATTCTCCTTCTATGGTATTTCACTTGGTAACCTTGTGAGCTCCCAGAGGATCAGTAATCTCTATGTGGATTATAGAAACACACAGAGACACACATATAGACTCACACAAATACATATAGTCTTAATTCCTCTTCTGAATTCTAGGCTTGCTTCATTAATTGGACATCTCAAACTGGATTTCCTGTACACATCTCAAATTCATTATGTTTAATACAGAACTCAACACCCCCCACCCAAACCTTTCAATCTTCCAAAAATTTCCTTTTTTTTTCAATTTCATTGTCCAACCTTGCAAGCTTGGTGCTATTAACTCCACTCTTGCATTCAGTCCACATCCATTTCCAAGTCATTGTATCTATTTTTACAACACCCCTCACCTATGTCTCCACTCACATCATCATCATCCTGATACCATATTTCGTAACTTTGTGCCTGTATTAGAGTAATAAATTTCCACTTCTCTCTGCTTTAATTCTCTCTCCTGTACTCAGCTGTCAAAGTGATTTTCCTTAAGTACAGGTTTGACCATTTCATTTCCATTAACTCCCTATAATGTCCAGGTTCAAATAAAAAAAATCTTGGTTGTCATTTAAAACTTTCCATAAGTGGAGCCTTTCCTAATTTTCCATTTTTCTTGTATGTTATTCCATCTTGCAGTCTTCATGATCCAGCAATATTGGCCTTCTTGCTGTTTGTCATACATGACACTCCAATTCCTGTATTCCTGTATGTTTCACTGACTTTCCTCCACGTTTGAAATTTTTTCCCATCCTCATCTCTGCCTTCCTAGTTACCCTTCAAGCTAAATCTCTTCCTTCCCTTCACCTCACCATTTTCTGTCTGAGATTACCTTCCATTTAACCTATAGTTGACTTGTATGTCCATAGTGATTTTTATGCTATCTTTGTCATTAGAATGTGTTCTCCTTGAAGACAGGTACCATGTTTTTGACTTTTTTTGTATGCCAACTCCTAGCTATAATAAATGTTTCTTGATTGATTAATTGGGTGAGAATGGAGACAGTTCCATGTTTATCTTTGCCAGCATCTAGACCAGATCCTGGCACATGGTGGGACTTTACACAAGATCATTGATTGGTGAATTAATTGAAGTGAAATGGAATGATGCTTTAGAATGCTGAGCTCCTGCCCTAATAAAGGTTTGCCAGGGATCAGAAAAATGATATTTAGTTGACATGGGCTTTGTTTCAGAGGCACAATGGCCCCAGATGGCATTGGATAAATGGGAATCCAATTCAGAAAATATTTAGGGATGAGAGCTGCCTGAAGAGTCCTGCATTGGAAACAATAAAAAAGAATAGCTGCCAAAACTCCAGGCCAGTGGGTTGATTTTATGGAGATCTATTCCTGATAATAATTTAGTGAGTTAAATCCCCAAAGTCATCATTTGATGCCATTAAAGTAGTGCTACTGTGGTACTGAATTCCTGCCTCATCATTGAATGAATATTTTTGAAGGGGAAAATCAGGAAAATGTTCAAAAATCATCCTCATTAGATGATTCATTGATGCTGAAATCACAGAAGATGAGATGTGGATTTTATTGTATTGATTTCACTCTGATTCACCTCCCTTTTTCATTTGCTGGGCTCCTTTTGGATCTAAATCATGATCTCTTTTCTTTCTTCTTTAACTTGCCTTCTGGTTTTTCCCCCTCATTTCCTCATCTTCCTTTTTATAGTCTTCTGCTCTCCCTTCTTATTCTCTTCCCTTTCAAATCTAAATAAGTATAATGGAGACTCTGGTATTATTAGATATATCATAAGCATAATGTCCTAACTGTAAAATTTAATCATGGTAATTACTTTACGTTCTTGGGACTAGTGTTAATGGTCTGCAAATCAATTCAATTAAACTCATTTAGCATATATTAATCATCTTCTACATGTCAATCGTTATGCTAGGAATACGTAGAGAAAAAGAAATCCATTTCTGCTATCAAGGGGCCTTCTTTCTAGTGACAAGACTATATAACCCTTTACCAGTATGTAAAGAAGAATAAATAAAGAAAGGATTCATTTTTTTCTTTCCTACTACCAACTCCACATGCTATGGTGGAAGGAACTCTGAATATGGAGCCAGTGGATATTGTTTCAAATACTAAACTTTGCTATTCACTATATGAACAAGTCGGTTTACATGTTAGAGCTTCCATTTCTTCATCTGTAAGGCAAGAGGTTGATGACATATGAGGTTATTTTTAACTGTAAATCTTCATAGATTTACTAATTTACTAAATTTACTAAAGATTACTAATGTAATCTTTGTGGCTTTGGTACAAGTCCAGATAAACTAAAATGGAGCCAGTCATGTGGAAAACTTTAGGGACCTGCATCTAGAAGTCAAAACAACTGGCATATGGATGGACATTTTGATATGACTAGGGATAGATTTTTTCCCTTTGGTTTTAAGTCCTGGGTGCAGGGAATGGAGTTATCACCTTGGAAGCTCAGGCCATGGGGATTTTAGTATTGGGGATTCTAGGAGAAAGTGAAATAGCTAGTCCAGCAGAAGCAGCTAGGTTTTTAGATATCAGTGGATAGTGGGTAAAAGAGAATTTTGTAGTTTGAATTTGGTGGTATTAAAGCCATGTAATAACTAAAATGAATTGTGAAATAATCCTCCCTACTCCCTTCATTCCAGAGATGGAGATGGTTTTAGGAGAGGTTATACCCATGAGGTGTTGGGGTATATGTTTGCTTGTTTGCTCTTGTTATACTTTTGAAATAAATATTCCTTTGAAAAAGCTAAACTGTTAAGTGGTTAAATGAGCTCTGGGGTGCTTGGATCCCTAAAATAGGGGGAAAATAATCAGTGATTGATATAACCAATGGAAGATAAGAGAGACTTGTTCCCTCAGTCCTTTTAATGGCATGAAAAACCCCGAGTGAATTGTGAACTGTAACATACTTGGTACTCTAACAGGGAGGTCAGAGAAACTCTTGTTACCCTAGGTCTAGATGGTTGATATATAGTCTCTTTTAATTCTCAAAATCAATGATCCCTTGATCTTTACCATGTATCCAAATCTATCTGTCACTTTGATCCCTAAAGTGGAAGAGGAGATAGAGGTTCTCAGGACCAGATAAACTTTTCTCCGAGTTAAGGAGAGCAAAATTAAGACAAACAAAGCATATTTCCCTGGATTGCTAGGAGTAGGTAGCAGTAGCAGAGATAGCTTCTTCAAAGCTATTGGCTGACTCTCCTGATCCCTGAGTATGAAACGTACATAAATTAAAGTTTTCATCTGGCTCCATTTTTGGAAATATCAGACATTTCAGGGCACATAATTATTCAGGAACAAGGCACAAGGAGGTTCTTGGACAACCTCTACAAAAACTCACATTTAGTGAAACTGATTATACCTGCTTTCCAGCTTGACATATTGTTTCTCTGACCCCAAACCACTACACTCAGCATTTCTTTCTTTGTCTCCCCCACTAATCAGCATGTTATTCTTCTTAATGTGCCCCACCTGGGGCCTTCTTACTTCTGTACCAAAACCCTTGTAGATTTAGAGCAATATTTGAGGGATTTTATTTTATCCTTTGTTGGGGGAAAGTAGAGAGAATTTGTTAAAATAGTTCCAGTAAATTTTGTCTTTTTATATGTTTTTATTAGCATTACTGTTTATGGCTTCTTGCATCAAAGGATTGAAAATGAATGCAAATATTTATCTCTTCTGTTCCATTTAGCTCTCCTAGTAATTCCTTCTTTCTAGAAGTGCTTTATTGGCTGTCCCCATTTCAGGGGGGTTTAAATCATTCCCTATCTTCTTTTCTACTTCTACTTTTCTACTGAAATTTTGCTTCTTTGTGCATGACTGGTTTCCCAAACCAATACTCCAATGTGGGGATGACTATAATAATGTAGATAGGAACCCCTTCTTGTCTACCCATCCTGCTTGCCTTTGTTTCATTATCTTTTGAGAGCTCACCAGAGGCTCCATTTGACATTCGAGGGGGCCTTCTTTGATTCTTTTGACATTACATGAATTCCAGTGGAGTCTATCACTTATCCCTCATTTTTGTAACATGATTAGCTCATCTTTATTTTTAATTCTGGTCACACATTTCTATTTGCATTTCTTTGGAATGATTGTGGCTTTCAAAAATACACAAAGCAAGAATGAACTCTCTTCTTTAGGTTATTCCTCTTCTCTTTCCCTCTCTTTTCATTGCCCTACTCATCCAGTAAATTAACCCACCCCCACAACAAAACAAAAACAAAGTCCATGTTCCAAATTCTTTTTCATTTTAGCTAACTGTCCAATTTTTAGTAATAATGGTGGAAGAGAGGATAATAAATACATTTAGATTACTGTATATTCTTTAGAAAATATTTATTCCAAGATCACTATCCTTAGAAGTTGGGTAGGTTCTGGGAATTTGTTTCTACTCTATGGAAAAATAATGGTTTTTAGATCTTGGCTCAATGAAGACAAATGAATGTCTTGACGGGTGATTAAAAGTGTTGCCTTTAGTGTAAAGAAAGGCAAAGACAAAACTATCTTCATTTATTGATGACAGAATGGTCCAGTTAGAAAATCCTAGAGGAATCAAAAAGGAAGCTAATTGAGAAAATAGCATCAATAAAGTTGCAGGCTACAAAATAAACTTACTGAAATCCTCAGCATTTTAAAGCAATAATAACAAAATTCAGTAGGTAACAATAGAAAGGGACAGTTTGATTAACAAAAAAATTACAAAATGCATAAATTATGTGGGAGTCTATATATCACAGAATGTTCACCACCTACATAGCTATAAATTTAAAAAAAATACTCCTTAAAGAAATTGAGCCATAAGAAATGATGTAAGGAAAATGTTTCAGGTAAATTTGGGAAAATTTGAATTTCTGAATCTTGATAGTCATGCAGCATTTGAGTGTGAACTTGGTAAAAACAATACTTTGAACTCATCCTGAGCTCACTCTCCCCCAGAGATCAAGATTGTATAGAGTATGTAATTCCAAAGTAGAGGGCAGGGAAATATTTGTACTTTAAAAAATTCAAAGTAAATATCCTTTTAGAAAAACTAATTGATGTTTAGTGATTCATTGTAAGAGGGATGCTAGACATGGTTAATAATGGGATAAATGCAACTTACAGGTCCTTAAACCAATGTAATAGAGAGTAGTCAACCTTCAAACTGCTCAGAATACCCCTACAACTCTGAGGGGAGTAATATAGCTGATATGTCTTTGTGAGAATATATCATTTGTTATATAAATTAGTCTCCTGCTTTTATTTACTTCATTCTACATCAGTGTGCTGAATCTCAAATGTTACTCCTTCCTCCATTGCCAACTGAGCTGCCTACAAAACCTGAGTGTTGGGATGGTCCACATGTTCTCTGGAGCTTTCAAAGCTCAAAATCCCTTCACCTAAAATACAAAAGATTAATTACTGATGCAGGCAAAAAATCCAGCTTGTTTTCCATGCCTTTGGAAATAGAACGCTCAGGGTCTTTTTCTCTAAGAGCACTGCTGTTCACTGGATGCCATAAACGAAGGAGTAAACAAAGAGAGAACTGAGAAGTAGGGTGGCTGATCTCTGGTGAGTTAACAGTGCTTTTGAAAGTGACTTCAGTTCTAGTTACTAGCCAATTGACAAAGCTTCTACTAACTGCATTGCTAATATTCACATTGTTGACACTCTTTCCAGTGTACTATTTCCATTACATGTCTTTACAACTCTCTGAGGAGGTCTCCAGTGAATTCCAGGTAGGAAATTTGCATTTACTGAGCATGCTGATTGACTTTATGCATATAATGGTCCTCTGTTATATAAAGAAAAAAAGGACTATGAAAAACTTAAAGAATGTGAACACAAAATGATCATTCAAAGACACAGAAGATTTAGGATGAAACAAGCTTATTCACATCAGGAATCAAGGTGAAAAATGAAGCATTTATTTTTGAATGTGATTTATATGTGAGTTTATTTTTGTTTGATTATACTTGCTATGAGAATTTTTTTTCTTTCTTTAAAATGGGGGTGATAAGTTAAGGGAAAAGAGGAGAAATCAGAAAAGAGAGAAGAGAGAAGAAAAGGAAGAAGAGGAGAAAAGAGGAGAAGAAAGGAGAGGAAAGGAGAAGACAGGACAGGAGAAAGTTGTGTTGCCCAACTGATAATTATTTCCACTTGGGTCCCCAGTCAGGCATTTAGTATTGCTGATAAAAAGAAAAGAAAGATAACATTGAATTATCTAAAAAATGAATGAGAAAGAAGAGAAGGAAACTTGGTCTACACAAGTAACTAGGATAGCTTTGAAAGTAAAATTCTGACTTTATACTCAAAAAATATTATGTACATAAAAGAGTCCCCTTTTTGCATTCTAATTTGCATATGTAAATTTGACTTGTTCACTAAATTCAGAATAAAAATGACTAAAAAATGAAGATGGATCTAAATAGCTAGAGGAATATACACATGATTATGTGCTGTTATAAAAATAAAAATGGAAATACTATCAAAATTAATTTACAGCTTTGGGATTATCCCAAACAAATTAAGAAAGGGATACTTTAAAGAAGGCAAAGCAATAAACATAATTCATTTGGAGGAACAAAATATCTAAATTAGTAAGAAAATAGTGGGGAAAGTAGTAACATAGACAGAAATCATATCCCAGATGTTAAAAATAACATAAAGAAACAATTATACATATGTGTATGTCAGTTGGGGTTAAATGACTTGTCCAGATTCACGCATCCAGTAAGTGTATGAAGCCAAATTTGAACTCAAGTCTTTCTGATTCCAGAACCTGTGCTCTATCCCCTGTGGCACTTAGCTGCCCCTTAAAGCAATAATTATTATTAAAAAAAAACCTTTGGCATTTATTTAAAATAAATAAATTGCTTGTTGATGAATCTAATAATAGGACTCAATTTTCTAGAGTTTGATAGTCAAAACATGTTACCTATGAAAAAAGCCTACTATTTGCCAAGAATTTCTGGGTTAACTGGGTAAGTATGGCAAAAATAAAGATTAAATCAAAATATTTCAATAAATAAAAATGGATACAAACTCTGAGTATTAAAAAGCATGCCACAAAAATCAGAAGAGAGTAGATGCTATATTTTTTCAAAGATACATATAGGGGATGAATGAATTCTTAACCAAACAAGCAATAGAGACAATTACAAAAGATGAAAGAGATGCCCTTTCAATTACATGAAATTAAAAAGCTTTTGAACAAACAAAATTAATGCAACTAGGGCAAGAAGGGAAGTGGTCAACTGAGAAAAAATCCTTGTAGCAAATATCTCTGCCAATGGTCTTCTATCCAATATAACTTGACCAGGGCTCTGAAACATTTTCCACTTGTGACTCTTTTTTGCCTGAGAAATTTTATGTGACCCTGGGTATATAGGTATGTGAAATAGGTATACAAATCAAACATTACTGATTATAAATAATCATTTCCCAACTAGTACATTCAGTTACAGATCCCATATGGTCATATAACCCACAGTTTAAGAAGCTAGGGAATGAGTAACAGATTGTGTCACATGTACATAATGGAATATTATGGTACTATGAGAAATGAAGAAGAAGATGAATATATTAGAGAAGAATAGGAAGCCATAAGAACTGATACAAAGTAAGATAAATAAAATCAGGCAAACAATATATATATATATATATATATATATATATATATATATAAATACCACAATGTAAATGGAAAGAACAACAGAACAATCAAAACATAATATTTTGAAATTATAATGACCAAGCTGGGGTCCCAAAGAGAAATTTGAGTTGATACTCCCCACTGCATTTCTGAAGAGCTGCTAGTACACAGGTGTAGAATATTGCATGTATCATCAGACTTAACAGGTTTGTTGGTTAGTTCTAAGAAACACTTTTTCTCCCTTTTTTATTTTCTTTATTATAAGGGATGGGTCTCTGGGAAGAGATGGAGTGAGCAATGCAATGAAAATTGTAGGTGTTATAAAACAAAAGGTACCAGTAAAAAATTATTTTGCAAAATGAATGTTGCTTTTATGCTCTTTGAGTCCCATGCTCATTATTTTACTGACAACACACTAAGGCAGTTTGTGGTAAGAAGTGTGCATGCTGCCCAGTTAACCTAGCCAGAGAATCCTGAACAGACGGCTCCAGTCATTATTGCCCATATGGTGAAACACAAATGAGTGAGCTGGGGGTCTCCCTCTCTGTCACAGAGTCACTTAATCCTGTTTGAAGAGTTTAAGAGAGAGAACTAAAGAACACTATTAGAATTTTAAGAGGATTTCCATTGTAGCTCTTTGCAGATCCCTTGTTTAAAGCCTCCTTCAAATGTCCCATAACCAGGAGCACCAAGCACATGTTCTACCCTTCTGTTCCTCAAGCTGCTTACTATTCCCCCCCTTCTTTTTAAATAATGATTGCATTTTAATAGAACAGAGAGAGATTTAAAAATCCTGTGGCCATTTCAATTTACGCATCTCACGGAAGGGCTCTGAAAATACCATTATCATTTATTTGTTCTCCTGAGAATAATGGACGATATTCTTGGAACTTTATACCCTCTCATAAAAAATGGTAGCTAAAGTCAGGCTTGGAAATTAGTGTTCAGTTGAAATTTCTAGAACTATTCTCTATTCCAAATTTGGGTTCCTTACCTAGGAAAAAATTCAAGTCAACAAGCAGTTATTAAACACCTTCTCCAGGATGCACAGTGGATAGTGTTGAGCCTGAAGTCAGGAAGACATCTTCCTGAGTTCAAATCCAACTTCAGACACTTACTAGCTGCACATCTTGGGCAAGTCACTTAACGCTGCTTGCCTTATTTTTTTTCATTTGTTAAATTACCTGGAAGAAGAAATGACAAACTAATCCAGTATTTTTGCCAAGGAAACCCCAAATGGGGTATCAGAATGTTATAAATAACTAAAGAACAACAACATGTTATGTATGCACTGTGCTATTGCTACAGATAGAAAAAAGAGGCCAAAACAGTCCCTGCATTCAAAGAGCTCACAATCTAACAATACTTTGTTTTGCTTTGTTTATAGATTGAAAAGGGATGAAATATGAATATGTATATAATTGGGCATGAGTAGAGTAGTCAGGGCTAATGGGTGCATTGCTAAAATTTTATTTTCTCATTTTAATAGTATTTTATTTTTTTCAATTACATGTAAAGATAATTTTCAACATTTTAAAAATAAGATTTTGACTTCCAATTTTTTTCCTTTCTTCTTCCCTCCCCTTCTCTTTCTCCAACATGGCAAGCAATCTGATATAGGTTTTAATTTCTAAAATTCTATATTGTTAGATTTTTAGAAAGTAAGTCTGAAAAGGTGCCTGATTTCATATTCAATTTTTCAGTAACTCCATCTACAGATTCATACAAAATCATAGACAGAGATCTGGAAAGAATCTTAAAGGTCATCTAATTTAATCATTTTATTTTACAGATAGTGAATCCAAGGTCCAGAGAAACTCAGGGAGCAGTCTTAGCTCACACAAGTAGTAATTGGACAAGCCTGGATTTGAACTGAGATTTCTTGACACAAGCTCCAATGTCCTTTGCAGTACAATATGCTACCTCTCATCATGTATTTCCTCATTCTTCTTATGCTAGGATTCTGTCAGTAACCTAGTAATTGATCTAGAAACAGTTGAGGTGGATGGATCACTAGATAGCTTTAGCATGATCCAAAATCAAGCTTTAAAACTAAGGTTCATGACCTTATATAGGGTCTTATAACTGAATGTGAGGGACACAAAATTATGATTTATTACCAATAAATGCTAGATTTGTATATCTATTTTTATATACCTATATTCTTGGGATCACATACAATTTCACAAGCAAAAGGGGTCACAAGTGAAAAAAAGTTTAAGAAGGTCTGGTCTAAAGGGAAGTATGCTAGATTTGGAATCAGGAGACTTGAGTTGGCATCATGGATATGTCAATTATTATTGTATTATTGTATAAGCTGGATCCAATCACCTCTCCACAGCTCAATTTCCTCTTCTGTAAAGCATACAGGTTGTACAAGCCAATCTTGAAGCTATGTTCCAGTTCTAACCTTCAATGAACTTATCAACAGATTTAGTAGATCTCAGATGGTCCTACTCCTTTCTTTTAAATTCTAGACCCTTGGCAGTTTTAAGGAACATGATGACCTTATCTTTTAATGCCTATTGACCTTACATTGAATTTTGCAGATATCCTATTTAATTGACCACAATCTAGGTACTTTCTTGAATCATCTTCCCAAGTGTCTAACAACTGACCCTATTGTCAGATGGATTTTTTTGTGGTTAGTGCTTTCTTTTTAAAACTTAGAACTTTCTTATTTTTTCTTTTTCTTTTTTTAACTATGAAATCTATCACCCCAAAACAAAAATCCAGCTTTCTTTTTTTCACTACTGTTCCCAGTTACCTCCCATGGTTAACATTGTGTGTTTGCTCTTTTCTGTTACTGCCTTCCTGGTAATTGAATGTCATTATCTCTGTGATTTGCAAGGAAAAAAAAGATTTACAAACCTAGTAAGGCCATCATTTTGGATAAAATTCAGACCACCCATGGTCTGGCAGAGAAAGAAAAGCCAGCCTCATTTGGAAACCTGCCTATATATTTTTTAATTTGAGGAAATGAAAGGTAGTTTGAGAGTAGCAAGTTTGGTCCCTAGATTTAAAAATAATTCACTTCTAGAGATTAGAATCACGTAAGGATAGAGGGGAAAAGAGACCCAAATGATCTATTCATATAGGGTCATCAATTTCTGGGTAGAAGGAAACAGAACCCTTCCAGTACAAATCTTTCCTTTTATAGATTAGGCAGTTCAGAGAAGTTCATTTGATTTGTTCAAGATCACACAGGTAGGAAGTGGCGAAGCTAGGTTTTGAACACAAATCCAAATTAAGGACTCATAACTCTGGACCATATTATCTTCTGTAAAATAGAAAAAAGTGGTTATAGGCAAAGAATATTCTCCTATCTTTTATTTTTTCACCACTACTTCATGGCTTTTTTTTTATTAAAGCTTTTTATTTGTATAACATATGTATGAGTAGTTCCCCAGCATTGATCTTTACAAAGCTTTCCATTACAAATTTTACCCCCAGTCCCCTCCCCTCCCCTAGATGGCAGGAAGTCCACTACATGTTAATAATGTTGAAATGCTTGACAAGTTATGCAAGGAAAATCCTATCTATAAGAAAAAAAGAAAATCAGAGAAAGGCAACACAATGCAAGCAAACCTCAATAGAGAGCATGCAAATGTTACGTTGTGGTCCATATTTCATATCCCTCTCTCAAGGTGTATATGGTTTTCTTCAGTGAACAATTGGAACTGGTTTGAGACAATTCTTTGTTGCAGAGAGCCATGTCCATCAGAATTGATCATCATGTAATACTGTTGTTGCTGTGTATGATGATCTCCTGGTTCTGCTCGTTTCACTCAGCATCAGTTCATGCAAGTCCTTCCAGGCCTCTCTGAAATCGTCCTGCTGGTCGTTTCTTACAGAGCAATAATATTCCATAATATTCAAATACCATAATTTATTCAGCCACTCTCCAATTGATGGGCATCCCTTCAGTTTCCAGTTTCTAGCCACTACAAAAAGGGATGCCACAACATTCGTGCACAGGTGGGTCCCTTTCCCTCCTCTAAGATCTCTTTGGGATATAGGCCCAGCAGAAACACTGCTGGGTCAAAGGGTATGCACAGTTTGACAACTTTTTGAGCATAGCTCCAAATTGCTCTCCAGAATGGTTGGATCCGTTCACAGTTCCACCAACAATGTATTAGTGTCCCAGTTTTCCCACATCCCCTCCAACATTCATTGTTATCTTTTCCTGTCATTTTAGCCAATCTGACAGGTGTGTAGTGGTACCTCAGAGTTGTCTTAATTTGCATTTCTCTGATCAATAGTGATTTGGAGCAACTTTTCATATGACTAGAGATGGTTTTAATTTCATCATCTGAAAATTGTCTGTTCATATCCCTTGACCACTTATCTATTGAAGAGTGGCTTGAATTCTTATATATATGAGACAATTCTCTATATATTTTAGAAATGAGGCCTTTA
Source organism: Myrmecobius fasciatus (assembly GCA_023553655.1). NCBI lineage: Eukaryota > Metazoa > Chordata > Mammalia > Dasyuromorphia > Myrmecobiidae > Myrmecobius > Myrmecobius fasciatus. Next base: position 166,470 of record JAJPUD010000856.1, on the reverse strand, counting down.
TCAGAACCATTAAATGTAAAGATGGTTTCCCAATTTGATGCTTCCCTCCTAATCTTGTCTGCATTTGTTTTATTTGTACAGAAACTTTTTAATTTAATATAATCAAAATTATCCATCTGGTGTTCAATTAGGAGTTCCAGATCTTCTTTGGACATAAATTTATTCCATCTCCACAGGTCTGAGAGATAAACTATATTACGTTCCTGTAACTTGCTTACAAAGTCCCTCTTTATATCTAGATCATGAACACATTTAGATCTTATCTTGGTATGTGGTGTTAGGTATGGGTCAAGCCCTAATTTCTTCCACACTAGTTTCCAATTTTCCCAGCAGTTTTTGCCGAATAGTGAGTATTCATCCCAAAAGCTGGGGTCTTTGGGTTTAACAAACACTAGATTGTTAAGGTTATTGCCTAGGTTGTCCTGATAACCTATTCTGTGCCACTGATTGACTGCTCTATTTCTTAGCCAGTACCAAATGGTTTTGATGATCGCTGCTTTATAATATAGTTTTAGATCTGGTACAGGGAGGCTACCTTCATCTGTCTTTTTTTTTCATTAATCCCCTTGAAATACTTGACCTTTTGTTCTTCCAAATGAACTTTGCTACTATTTTTTTCTAGATCTGTAAAAGAATTTCTTGGGAGTTTGATTGGTATGGCACTAAATAAGTAGATTAGTTTGGGTAGTATTGTCATTTTTATTATGTTCGCTCTGCCTACCCATGAGCACTTAATATTTTTCCAATTGATTAGGTCTGATTTTATTTGTGTGGAAAGTGTTTTGTAGTTCAGTTCGTATAGTTTCTGACTTTTCCTTGGCAGATAGATTCCCAAATATTTTATCTTATCATCTGCTATTTGGAATGGAATTTCTTTTTTTTATCTCTTGCTGCTGAACTTTGTTGGTAATATATAAAAATGCTGATGATTTATGTGGATTAATTTTGAATCCTGCCACTTTGCTAAAGTTGTGAATTGTTTCTTTTAGTTTTTTAGTTGAGTCTCTAGGGTTCTCTAAGTATACCATCATGTCATCTGCAAAGAGTGATAATTTGGTTTCTTCATTACCTACTCTGATTCCTTTTATCTCTTTTTCTTCTCTTATTGCTAAAGCTAACATTTCTAATACAATATTAAATAGTAATGGTGACAGTGGGCAGCCTTGTTTCACTCCTGATCTTATTGGGAATGATTTTAGTTTGGATTTAGTTTAGATTACATATGATGCTTGCTGATGGTTTTCAATAGATGCTACTGATCATTTTAAGGAAAAGCCCATTTATTCCTATACTCTCTAGTGTTTTTAATAGGAAATGGTGTTGGATTTTATCAAAGGCTTTTTCTGCATCTATTGAGATAATCATATGGTTTCTGTTAATTTGGTTATTAATATAATTAATTATGCTGATAGTTTTCCTAATATTGAACCAGCCCTGCATCCCTGGTATAAATCCTACTTGGTCATAGTGTACTATCCTGGGGATGACTTTCTGTAATCTCATTGCTAATATCTTATTTAAAATTTTTGCATCAATATTCATTAGGGAAATTGGTCTATAGTTTTCTTTCTCTGTTTTCGCCCTACCTGGTTTAGCTATCAGCACCATATCGGTCTCATAGAAGGATTCTGGCAGTATACCTTCTGTCCCTATTTTCTCAAATAGTTTGTGTAGTATTGGAATTAATTGTTCTTTGAATGTTTGGTAGAATTCACATGTAAATCCATCTGGCCCTGGAGATTTTTTCTTAGGGAGTTGGTTAATAACTTGTTCTATTTCTTTTTCTAATATGGGGCTATTTAAATAATTTATATCCTCTTCTGTTAAGCTGGGCAATCTATATTTTTGTAGATATTCCTCCATTTCATTTAGATTATCAAACTTACTGTCATAAAGTTGGGCAAAGTAACTCTTAATTATTGCTCTAATTTCCTCTTCATTGGAGGAAAGTTCTCCCTTATCATTCTTGAGACTAACAATTTGATTTTCCTCTTTCCTTTTTCTGATCAAATTAACTAAAGGCTTATCTATTTTGTTGGTTTTTTCGTAGAACCAACTCTTAGTTTTAATTATTAACTCAATAGTTTTCTTATTTTCAATTTTATTAATTTCTCCTTTTATTTTTAGAATTTCCAATTTGGTATTTAATTGAGGGTTTTAATTTGTTCTTTTTCTAGTTTTTTTAATAATAAGCCCAATTAATGTTTTCTTTCTCTATTTTATGCAAGTAAGCATCTAGATATATAAAATTGCCCCTTATAACCGCTTTGGCTGTATCCCACAAATTTTGGTATGTTGTCTCCTTATTGCCATTCTCCTGGATGAAATTATTGATTGTGTCTATGATTTGCTCTTTCACCCATTCATTCTTCAGGATTAGATTATTTAATTTCCAATTAACTTTTGGTTTATTTTCTCCTTGCCTTATATTGCATGTGATTTTTATTGCATCATGATCTGAAAAAGATGCATTTACTATTTCTGCCTTTCTGCATTTGATTTTGAGGTTTTTATGCCCGAACACATGGTCAATTTTTGTATAGGTTCCATGGAGTGCTGAGAAAAAAGTAAACTCTCTACTGTCTCCATTCAACTTTCTCCATGAATCTATCATACCTAGCTTTTCTAAGAATTGGTTTATCTCCCTAGTTTCTTTCTTGTTAATTCTGTGGTTTGATTTATCTAATTCTGAGAGAGCAAGGTTGAGATCCCCCACTAGTATAGTTTGGCTGTCTATTTCTTCTTGCATCTCTCTTAATTTCTCCCCTAGGAATTTGGATGCTATTGCACTTGGTGCATATATATTTAGTATTGATATTGCTACATTATCTATGGTACCCTTTAATAAAATATAGTTTCCTTCCTTATCTCTTTGGATTAGATCTATCTTGGCTTTTACTTGATCTGAGATAAGGATTGCTACCCCTGCTTTTTTTTGTTCACCTGAAGCATAATAGGTCCTGCTCCAGCCTTTTACCTTCAGCCTATATGTGTCACTATGTTTTAGATGTGTTTCTTGTAGACAACATATTGTGGGATTCTGGTTTTTATTCCAGTCTGATATCTGCTTCCGCTTTATGGAAGAGTTCATCCCATTCACATTCACAGTTAGAATAACATTCTTTATTTCCTGCCATCTTATTTACCCAAGTTATGTTTTTCCCTTTCCTTTCCCCTTTCTCCCTTCTCCCCTCCTCAGTACTTTGCTTTTGATGACCCCCTCCCCCAAATAATACTCCACCCTTTAGATCCCCTCCCCGTTTTTACTCCTTTCCCCTGATTCTTCTATTTTCCCTTCTATTAGTTTGTCCCTTACTTTTCCTCCTTTCCCTCCCACTTCCCTCTAGCAACAGACAAGTTTCCATGTGAAATCAAATGTCTGATATACACTTTTAGAGCGCAACCTGATGAGAGTAAGATTTACACAGTGCTCGTCTCCCTCCCCTCTTTCTCTCATTTATATTAGGTTTTCTTTGCCTTTTCAAGTGATTTTACCTTGTTTTTACCTCCTTTTTTTTTTCGATCTTATTTTACCACTTTTTCCCTCTTTTCCCCAGTATGACAATCTTTCCCCCTCTAGTTCTCTTTTTCATATTCCAAAGTAATATCTAGTTAATTATACCCCCAAACTTTAAGTATCCCCCTAGTGAAAATAAAGTTCTCAAGAGTCCTTTCCTTTTTACGTTTTTATGCATCTCTTGAGTTCTGTGTTTGGATGTCGAATTTTTTGTTCAGATCCAGTCTTTTCATTAGAAATAGGTGAAATTCACCTATATCATTGAATGACCATATCCTTTCCTGGAGGGTAATGCTCATTCTAGCTGGATAAGTTATTCTTGGCTGTAATCCAAGTTCCTTTGCCCTTTGGAATATCTGGTTCCAGGCCCTTCGATCCTCCAATGTGGAGGTTGACAGATCATGTGTGATTCTAATTATTGATCCTCGGTATTTGAATTGTTTCTTTCTAGCTGCTAGCAGAATCTGTTCATTGGTGCTATAGTCCTGAAATTTAGCCATGATATTCCTTGGGGTTTTAATTTTGGGGTCTCTTTCAGGAGGTGATCGGTGAATTCTTTCAATGGTGATTTTGCCTTTTGATTCTACAATCTCAGGGCAGTTTTATTTCAGGATTTCCTGGAAGATAGTGTTTAGATTCTTTTTTTCATCATGTGTTTCAGGAAGTCCAATAATCCTTAGATTGTCTCTCCTATATCTATTTTCCAAGTCATTTGTTTTTCCTAGGAAATATTTCATATTTTCTTCTAATTTTTCATTTTTTTTTGTTTTTGTTTGACTGATTCTTCAATCTTAGTGAGTCATTCACTTGCATTTGTTCAATTCTTATTTTTAAAGTGTTGTTTTCTTCATTTACCTTTTTAAGCTCCTTTTGTAACTGGCCAATTTTTTCATTGCACTCTTTTTCCACTTCACTAATTTTATTTTTCAATAAATTGGTGTCTTTTTCATATCTCTTTTGCAGGGCATCATATCCTTCTTGCAAGATATTTTATCCTTCTTGCATTGATTTCAGTTTATTTTCCCATTTATCCTCCAGCTCTCTTTTGAGATTCTTTATGCAATCTTCCAGAAAGGCCTTTTGAAAAAGTGACCAGTGATGGTCTTTGATACCTTCTTCTGGTATTTTGTCTAAAGGAACCTCAAGATCTGGGGTCATCGCTTCTTTGCCTTGATAAAAGCTGTCTATGGTGAGAGCTCTCTTTTGCTTCTTCATTTTTTTAGACAGCGTGTATATTTCTTTAAGGTTTGGAAAAGCCACGGCTAAAGCTCTTTTGCCCTGGGGCACTTCGGCGAATTAACTTAAGGTGCTGGGCCCGGTGGGGGCTAGGACTAAGGCCGAATTACTCCTTAAACAAGGCAAGTCTGCCAGAATACCTGCCCCCAATCAGGGCAGAGTGTCCCCAGTGCCTCAGATAAACTCCAGGTGTTTGGAATTTGGAGTTTGGAGTTTGGAATTTCTGCCATGATAAGCTGAGCTGAGTCCCATCCTCACTTCTGGCCTACACAGGAGTCATCTATTTATCTCTCTGTCTGAGTTAGACAAACCTGATATGAAGTTCTTCAAAAAGCAGTGCCCAAATATTTCTGAGTTCGTTGACTTGAAATCAGTTCAGAGGCTTATTTTATTGTTGATTTGAGAGAAGATCAGAGGAAAGGTAGAGAGTCACCTTTTCACTCCGCCATCTTGGCTCTGCTCCTCTACTTCATGGCTTTTTAGCATAGTTTTCATCTTCATTATCATTCTCTAAACTCTAGAGTTCTCCCTCTTCTTCCAGGCCATCACCAACACTTTGATCTCACTTCCCTCCTTTAGAGTGTTGACCTCTGGTATTTATTATATTCCCAACTTTATTCAACCATATATACTTGAATTTTTAGCTCAATTGTTTTAATTTCAGTTATATATATTTTTTCCAAATCCTAATCCTGAATGATCCCTACAATCTTCCTTCATCACTGGTAGAGAAATTAATGCAAGCTTGACTTCTGGGTTCATTATAATTTTTTTTCTGAGGCAATTGGGCTTAAGTGACTTGCCCTGGGTCACACAGCTAAGAAATGTTAAGTGTATGAGACTGGATTTGAATTCAGATCCTCCTGACTTCAGGGCTGGTGCTGTATCCACTGCACCATCTATCTGTCCTGGTTCATTATAAATTGACATTATCTCTTCGCACCCAAACCTTATTGATTTTTATACATATATATGTATTTATATATATGTATATATATATATAT
>JAJPUD010000856.1:109690-156222 GCA_023553655.1 Myrmecobius fasciatus | reverse complement strand
TTCCCACCTCCCCTTTTCCCACCTCCCCTTTTCCCACCTCCCCTTTTCCCACCTCTCCTTTTCCCACCTCTCCTTTTCCCACCTCTCCTTTTCCCACCTCCCTTTTTCCCACCCCTCTTGCCTAGATGGCAAGTAGTCCAATATATGTTAAACATGGTAGAAATATATGTTAAATCTGATATATGCATATATATTTATACAATTATCTTGCCGTATAAGAAAAATCAAGTCAAACCAGAAAAGAAAATGATGAAGAAAATAAAATGCAAATAAACAACAAAAAAAGGAGTGAGAATGCTATGTTCCCACAGTCATCTCTGTGGGTGTAGATGGCTCTTTTGATCACAAGACCATTGGAACTGTTCTCAATCATCTCTTTGTAGAAGAGAGCCCCGTACATCAGAATTGATTGTTGTATAATATTGCTGTTACCATATACAATGATCTCCTGGTTCTGTTCATTTCACTCAACATCATTTCATGCAAGTCTCTCTAGGCCTCTCTGAAATCATCCTGCTGGTCATTTCTTATAGAACAATAATTTTCCATGACATTCATATGCCATAATTTATTCAGCCTCTCTCCAACTGATGGGTATCCATTCAGTTTCCAGTTTCTTGCCACTACAAAAAGGGCTGCCACAAACATTATTGAATATGTGGGTCATTTTCCCTCCTTTAAGATCTCTGTGGACTATAGGCCCAGTAAGAAATACTGCTGAGTCAAAGGGTATTGAGATAATTTTCTTCTATTTCATAATGCATTATGCAAACAGTATATTGACTTGGTTGTATAACCTATTGGTGATCCCAATTATGGGAATCCCACTAGGAGAGGAAGAGAGAACTCTGGCAGGCTAAGAGGTACAGGAAGAATTTGGGATACCTTTTGGCAGAAACTCAAGCCATGTTCCAGTGTACTGAACAAGAGATAGTTTAACTTTTATGCTTCCTCAGCCACTGATTGCCTCTATTCCAAAAGAATTAGAGTCTTTCTTTTTCACTAAGTAGTTGCCAGTTCTGAGGTTTATCAAAGTATGTTTCTATAATTAGAACTTTGTAGGGTAGCTTAGGTGGTGCTGTAGTGATCAGAGTACTGGACATGGAGTCAGAAAGATTCATCTTCCTAAATTTAAATCTGGTCTCAGACACTCATTTAACTCTTTGCCTCTCTAAAATAAGTTAGAGAAGGAAATGGTAAGCCACTCCAGTTTTTGAAGAGTCAGGCGAAACTAAATAATACCAACATAATTAGAAATAATAGATTTATCTAATAGGATTTCCCCCAACTTACCCTCAATTTAATTTTTTAATTTACTTTTTGTTTTTCTTTTAGCAAATAGTATTTTTATTTTATTTTAATAGCATTTTATTTTTCCAAATACATGCAGAGATAGTTTTCAATATTTGCCTTTGCAAAATCTTCTGTTCCAAATTTTTCTCCTTCTCTGCCTCTTGCCCCACCCCAAGACAGCAAGCAATCCAATACAGGTTAAATGCATAATTCTTCTAAATATATTTCTATATTCATCATGTTGTGTAAGAAAAATCAGAAAGAAAAAAAAAACAAGCAAACAACAAACAACAACAAAGTTGAAAATGCTATGCTTTGATCCATAGTCAGTCTCCATAGAGACGCCATACCTTTGGCTGCAAATTACACCTTCCATGATAAGTTTACTAGAATTGTCTGGAATCACTTAATTATTGAAAAAAGCCAGGTCCAAAACAGTGGATCATTACAAAATCTTGTTACTGCATACATTGTTCTTTTGGTCCTAAGTTTCAGTTCATGTAAGTCTTTCCAGGATTTTCTGAAATGAGACTGCTCATCATTTCTTACAGAGCAATCATATTCAAATACATTCATATACTATAACTTATTAAGCCATCCCCTAAATGATGGGCATTCACTCAATTTTTCAGTTCTTTGTTGCTATAAAAAGTTGACCTCAAATTTAACATATCCACGAAGAAACATGAAAAGAAGTCAGTAGGGGGTTGTTGAATAATTTCTATTTCTTTGTGACCCCATTTTGGGGCATTCTTGGGAAAGGTATTGAAGTGGCTTTCCATTTCCTTCTCTAGTTCATTTTTATAGATAAGGAAATCAAGACAAACAGGCTTAAGTGACTTGCCCAGGGTCCACAACTAGTGTCTGAAACTATATTTGAACTCATGAACATGAGTCTTCTTGATTTGAAGCCTGTCCACTATAAGGTCTATCCACTGTGTCAACTCACCCATGAAAGGTGCCAACTATCTAAAGATGGATATACCAGAAATGTTCAATCTGAAAATGGAAGATTTCATGTCCATCTTTAAGTGCATTAGGCAAAGATGGTTCTAGAGGACTCATGATGATCTATGATACCCACCTCCTGACACAGAAGTGAAGTATTTAACATGCAAAATAACATATCACCCATTCCCACCAAAAGCTAAAGAAGAATAATGGGAAATTTCATTTTTTGTTTGATTAAGTGTATTTATTATAATACATTTGTATTCCTTTCCTCTTACATGGTAGGGGATGAGGGAGAGAGAAAATTAATGCTTGCTAATTGAGAATGAATGAAAAAGAATGAAACTGGATTTCAGACTCCAGACTATTAATTGAAATATTGGTTTCACTGAAAGAGAAAAAAAGAAGAAAAAAAGGAAAGGAAGAAACAAAAATAAAAGAAAAAAGGAAGGAAAAATATAGCAAGGAATGCAGCAAAATATGATTGTGTTTAACATATTTCATGCAAACTGTCTCCCACAAACTATCTCCTAAAACATTTCAAACTGAATTCCTGTAAATAATACATTTACAGAGCTAACAAATGTCAGATAGGGGTACAAATGAAGAATGGTGAGAAAGAAGGGAAAAGGATGCTTTCACTGAGAACTAGGCTGGAAAAATGAAGCATCTACAAAGGAGTCAAAAAAGGACCAAATTTTAGGGACTCCTGTGGGGATGGTTCTTTCTTAAAAGCTGTGAAAATCTGATACAGAGAAGGGGAGAAAATGAGTTCATGAGAAGTAAGGAGTCAAGAAAAGCAAAGCTGTTTGAGAGACGAGGCTCAGGAGATAGAGGAAATAAATTCCTGAAGGATTCTGAAAATTGGAAAGTGTCATTTGGAGTATCCACTTGGAATGATCAGGTTAACAAATGCAATCAGTTATACTAACTGGAAGGAGGCTCCAATTTCTTAGCCGTATAAAATACAGCTTTAATCAGTCACACAAAACAACTTTCCTCTTGTACCAGATAATAAAAAGCTTTATCAGTGTGACAGATAGGAAGGCAACAATATGTGTAAGGTTGTAGAATATTTTTTAAAAACCACCTTTTCAAAACCATTCACTAATTTGACTTATTTTTTCATATGACCCTCATAGAAATAGGTATTTATGTTATTTTATTTTATTTTTTGATAGGAAGGACATTGTGTCCTTCAGGCGGCTGTTTGATGCCTTCATTACTTTAGCAACAGAGCTCTGTGTCTTAACTTTAGTGGAAATTTACCTAGGAAACTATTTACAGGATAGATAGTCCCTGCCACTGTTTTCCCTACCCCTCCTCAATTTTGATATTGGTACAATGAATATTTTCTGGGCCTTTCTCTGCACAGTAGCAAGAAAAATGGCACAAATAAAGAGATGATTCTGGGAAGTCAATTTAGAGGGTGCTGAATTTGGGTGGAGTTATTGGAAGAATTTTCAGTTTTTCACAACAAACACAACAGAGTCTATCTGTCTTAGTAAGAATGATGAATCAAACTAGGAAGTTAACTGAGGTTTGACTTTGCCCTTAACTTTTCCCTGTTCCTTCCTCCTAATGAGTCAGCTTCCTCAGTAGGTCTTGTAATGGACAGGAGATCATAGAATCATAGAAATAGGTCCCAAAGGACCTCAAAGGGTCTTTGTTCATTTTACAGATGAGAAAATCACATTCCTAGAATCTTTACTTTCTTTCCTTCTTTTCTTCAAATCAGGGCATACTTCCTTTGCTTGCTGTTTTCAGAACATGCCCCACTTTGATAAGGATCTTAAAACAGGATCAAATCCTGGGTTTGTTTTGCATTTGGCTCATTTGATATAGTTCCAGCTTATCTTTTGGTAACCATCCCATCCATTCTTGTTTCTCTGTGGCATTGGATTATTACTTTGGGGTATTCAGACAAGATAGTTCTTGACAAATAAATGTCACTCACTTGGAGAAACTTGTAATTTAGATTATTGACCTGAAAAGTGCCAGCATGAATTGTCAATATACTATAATATTCAGCTGAGTGCTTCCATTGATGCTGATATTTCAGTGCTGGATTGTCTTCGTAATTGTAGTCCCAAATGATTGCTCCATATTAGCCAGGCAAGTTGACTCTTTCAAATCTCACTTTAATTCTCAGATTATCCTCAATCTGTTCTTCTCTGATTCTGGGAGAGGAAGTGAGGCTGTTGACTTGTGCTGCTCTGCCTCATATAAATCCAATTTATGAACAAGTCAAGACTTCAGCCCATGATGCCATTGGTCTTTTTTGAAAATGAAGGATGAATATCATAACATGAATTCTCAGATAAGCTACTCAGTGGTTTTTGTTCTTTGCGCATTCTTTCTTCTCTACAATTTGCATTCTTAAGAGACAATTACAGAAATTCTTGGACCCAGGAAGATCTCTGTTCATGTCTCACCTCTGACACATATTGACTTTGTCTTCCTTAGGAATTCACTTAAACTTTTGATGTTGAGGTAACTCTCCGAGAATATGAGTTACCAATGAGTTGTTAATCTGTATTGGTGGAAAGGGATTCCGCATTGAGAATTCCCTATTGTACTGCAACTACAAGTCTGCTCCCTCTTCCCCAAAGTCTCCTTTTACATAACTGTATATATCCCAAAACTCCCTCCTCCATGAAGCCTCTGCTGCTCTTCCCCCTTCAGTTGTAATAACGTTCTCTTCAGACTTTGCATTAGTACTTGTTTTTGTAATTACTTGAGACACTTGTATTCCTTTCTATTATAGATATCTATCCATGGAGGTATTCTACCTCCTTCATAGCCTGTAAGTTCCAAGAAAGCAGGGAAAATGGTCCATCTGAGATGAGCTCCTAGCTTGATATTGTACATAAAATAAATTATTAATAAATTGGCTTTGAATTTGTATTGTTGAAGCTGTTTTCTGCTATTTTCTGCTTTCTCCTACCCAATAACCCTGGCTTAATAGATCCTTGACCAGAGACATTCATTCTCTTCAGCACTTAGATAGGGCACCCAGTACAGAAGCTAACACCACACAATTTAGTATTCATTCAATCTCTCCAAGTCTCAGTGGTCTTATCTCCTTAAGTCTAGAAAGGAGTGCTTCAGAGCAGGATACTTTGGGTAGGCTGTGAACAATATTGTTTCAATATTGTTGGCTTCCTTTGTAGTCTTTTATTTCATACATTTAAAAATATGATTCTGAGCAGGAGTCTGTGGACTTCTTCAGACTTCCAAAGTGATCCCAAAGCCCTATATGGTTAAGAATTCCTGGACTAGATGACAAATAAGGTCTCTTTGAATTCTAAATTAGTTCCTATGACCAGAAGCATAAACTCAAGGAAAATACTCAGACCCTACATACAAGACCTTACAAGGAAAGAAACTCCCAAACATGATCCTTGAGTGTAATAAATATGCCCCAAGTTCATGGCTCTGAGAAATTCTTAAATCTGGTGAACATGTAATTATTGTGCTGCAAAATAATTCCCTTGACATGCCCGTGGGAACAGACTGTCTCAATTCATGATCACCAGCAAAAAGTTCTTTTGCTGGTTTGTCTTTGCCTGCCTGATAATTGGCATCTGGGAAAGATGTGGGTGAGAGGAAGAGATCACAGCTCAGCTGCAGAGACTCATCGCTCACAGTGTTCTGCCCGCTCCCGGGGTTGCTGAGGGAGTTAGTGAATGCAAACCAACAAGTCTGCTTACTTTTACTTCCTGCTGGACCGATGACTGTGTTTCTGGGTTTACACAAGGCTGAGCAGATAAAATGGCAGATTGAGATGTAGTTACTTGGAAAGAAAGCTAAACATAGTGGCCCAAGACCTGAGTCTGAATCCTGACTGTCACTTCCTCAGTAACCTTTGAAAAGTCCCTAACTCCTCCTCTAAATAAAACTTCATCATTATGACTTAACTTCTATTCCAATCCACTCTCCATAAAACTGTCAAAGAGATTTTCTTGAAGTCCAGATACGACCATGTCATTTGCTTCCTCAATAAACTCCAGCAGCACCCTATTACTTCAGGAGCAAATATAAAAATCCACTTTCTATAGAAGTCTTTCTTAATACCTCAATTCTGGTGCCTTTCCTCTGCTGATTATTTCCAATTTGTCATGTCTACAACTTTTTATATGTAGCTGTTATCATGTGTACTTCTTGAGAGTTGTATCTTTAGCCCTTAGCACAGTGTCTGATATATAGTAGGAACTCAGATGTTTATAGGCTGACTGTGTTTGGAATTCACAAAAAGCATTTTTACAGGATTGTAAATAGAAAACAACCACCACAATGCAACTGAAATTGAATGGATTAAATTATAATGACCAGTCTTAGTTCCAAAGAAGAGATATGAATAGTTACTTTGCCTCGTTTCTTTGCCAAGCTGCTTGTGGAACACTGCATATATCAAATATTTTTATTATGTTGGGTAGTTTTGCTCAACTGTTTCTTTTTTTTTTCTTTATCATTTGTTGTTGATAATGATGATGATGGTAATGATGTTGTAAGGGATGGCTCTGTGGAGAGAAAAGGGTGAGGGATTCATTGGAATATATATCATCTAAAACAACTATTAAATCAAATTTATTTGTAAAAAAAGGCCATTATCTCTAATTCACATCACCAATAAATAGTCCTATATTGGTATGAAGGTCACTGGTCAATAGAAACACACTGTTTTCTAAGAGATCAATTTCTCTGTTGAATTTCTCTATTTCTTGGATGTTTGCCATTTTATTATTGGATTTCAGTGCACAACACTGTGCTTGTTACATGGTAGGTGCATAATAATTGCTTAGGGAATAAATGAATGATTAGGTTGTTTTCATGGAATTCAGTCTTTTTGCCACTTTCCTCTGTTGCTAATCCTTCTGGCCTTGGGGACCAAGTAGTAAAATTTAAGTTTTCTTTCATGAAACAACAGCTCAAATAGTTGAAGTCAGCTGTAACCTGCTCTACCCTCTTCACAGGCCCAAGTCCAGGCTTTGTTTCACCAGATTCAACATATTTAGTGCCTCCAACAGCTTTTCCCATGAAATGGTTGCCAATTTCCTTGCCATTCTAGTTGTCCATTTCCAGAAACTACAGCTCATTATTGCTCATCTTAAATTTGTCTTCCATAGTTGAGCCCAAAACTTTAGATGTGGAAGAAAACTATTTTATTCTGGCATGAATTGTCTATAGTTAGAGCCAAAGGCAGTCTAGGAAAAGGAAATATTTTTAGTTGTATACGTGTTTTGTTGGCCAAAAAATAAACATTTTCTTCTCCTTTTCCCCCTCCCATTTCTCTTCCCCTCCTCCTCTTCCTCCATCATAATCATCATCATCACCACTACCACCATCACCACCATGGCCCTCACCATGACCACCACCACCAACATTGTTTTGCAGAAAATTATGACTAAATTTAATAATCTCTTTTAAATGGTAGATGTCATCTAAGAAAACAAAGATTGTATAAAACTCATGAATTCATAAACTCAATAGATGAGAAGGAGGAGAATTTTTCTCATTTCAAAAGGACTCTGGCTTATAAAAGAACTCACATTCTATGAAAGGGTTTCTTTAAATGGAGAACTCCCACTGAGTGTTTAAAATAGTGCTTAAAATCATTCAAAATGACTTAGGAACTTCTGAGTACATGTCTTTGCAAAAAGTCAGCTATGTTCACATTTACTCCTCAAGGTTGTGGGATGAGGGTCATTATGCTGAGAAAAACTTTGCAAGGACCGTTTAAATGGTCCTTTGATTTTGACTGAAATTAGTTAACAAATCACAGGATCATGGATCTCAAATTGGAGGGGGCTTCTTGGGTCCCTTAACTCAACTCCCTCATTTTGCAGTTAAAGAGATGAGATATTCAGTGACTTGCTCATAGTCACATAGATTCTAAAGTTCAGAGATAAGATTTGAATCCTTTTAACTCTGGAGTTGAGTTCTTGTGATAATTCCAGGCTAGATCATGATGATTTAAAGATTTCTGGAGGGAGGCATTAAAGGTCATCTTGTCCCATCCCTTCATATTTGTAAAGGAGGAAGCAGAATCTTGAAATGATTGAGTGAAATGCCACAGATCACTTAGTAAATAGCAAATATGATACCTGAACCCATATCCCTAAACCTGTTATCCCCAGTTTCAGTGATTTAGAGCTGAAAGGGAGTTTTAAGATCATTTGATCCAATCATGTTAGAATAGATTTTTGAGATCATCAAGATCCTCCATTTTATATATGAAGCAACTGAGGATCAGAAAGTTCAAAGTTTCTACATGTCTTCCATAAGTTCTTGCACAAATGTTGCATGAGTAATTAGCAGAAGAGTCAAGATTTATATCTTTTTAATCCTAATTCAGAGCTCTTTTCACTGCAATATACTGCTTCAGCTATAATTCTTATGCTGTTGCTTGTGTCCAATACATCTATTGAAACCCTTTAAGAAATAAAGTCCTGGAAGCTGTTCCACAGCTGTACTTCAGGTTCAACCTGACCTGAAGGAAGTGGGATGCCAAAATGCCCTCAAAAACTTACCCTGTGATACTAAAATTCTAGTTCCAAGATTGTGTACTTCTCAGCAGGGAGAGTAAACAGAAAAAGGAACATGCAACATGTTAAACTGGCTGGTTAGGTTTAAAATTCAATTAATCAGAAAGAATCTAAATACATTCCTGTCTCATAAAAAAAATTGGGACTTTTTGTAAAAGGCAAATGAGGAATACATGATTTGGAAAGAAATGTGAGGGGCTGTGAGAGATTATGTAACAATCACATCACTCACCCATTCTTAATGACTATAACCATGAATCTTCTGAAAGGAAATATATGTCCAATTATTTTACTGAATGCTAAGGAACTTGCTGGAGTAATGAAAGCTCGTTTGGGTAGAGGAAAAAAAGGCCATTTTCCATAGGAAAGAAAAACAAATTAAAGTTAGCAAGTGCCCCTTCCATAGTATAATAAGAATATGTTGCCATGTTTTTGGGACACATTGTTTCAGAAAATTAGTCTCAGGTTTCCATATTTTATGAGAAGATGATTTCATTAGCCACAGAATGTCTATTTTTGTTATGGCTAAGGGGAGCGAGAGAACTTCAAATCATAACTGAAATATTCCATTGATGCAGTTGCTTAGCAACACACTTTTATATAAGCAGACTAATCATTTTGCCTAAAACTTGATTTCTTTAAACTTTTTTTATTTGCTTTCAGCAGATCATCTAGCTAACTGTGAAAAAGCATTTTGAAAGCACTTTGTAAACCTGAAATCCCTATAGAAATGGGAGTTTATTTAGCATCATTGTTATTTCCAGCTTTAAAATGAATTGAAATGTGAGGATTGGGATGTATGATTTATGGTCAATGCAAAAATGTAGATCTCTCTGTATTAATCAGTACTTCTTTCTTGGCTGAGGTTGAATTGGAGGCAGATTGAATTGGATGCAATAGTATAGACTGGTCACTGGTTCTGGTACCAGAAGGACCTTTTGGATTCAAAGGAAGGACCTGTGTTCAGATCCTACATTTGATGCTAATTACATGTATAATCTTGTGTAAATACCCCCTTGACCCCAGTGACCTCATTAGTGAAAAGAACATCTTGGGTCAGCTCTTTTTTGGTTCTACATCTAGGATATTAGGATTTACCAACACCACAATTAGTCAATTCTTTCAGAATTACAAAATAAATATCAGAATTGCAAGGGATCTTAGTGTTCTCCTAATCCAAACCAGACTTTAAAAAAGAATCTGAGCTATAATCAACAAACATTCATTGATTTAATAATAGATAGCAGTATATGCTGAGATTATAAAGAAAAGAATGGAATTCTAAAGAGCTTACATTTTGTTAAAGATCCAAGAAACAAATATTAAAATATGGATAACACACATACAAACTAAAACCCACATAATTTTGAGGGGGACACCATGTTATCTGGAAGGTGAGGGATTATGCAAGGTTTCAGTGATCTTCCACATGATAACCTTTCAGGTCTTGGAAATAAGTTATAATGTCACCCTCAGCCTTCTTTGTTCTTTGTTAAAATTCCTTAACATAGCCTTATATAGCAGCATGGAGTCAAAGATCATCCATGTCCTGGCCATCCTCATCAGAATGTTGTCCATCATATCAGTGACCAGAGCTGAGCACAATGCTCCCAATCTGTGATCAGGACAGAGGACAGCAGCATTGTAACTTTCCTTTTCCCGGAAACACTGCCTCTCTTAATGACACCCAATTGTTATTTCTATATAGACCTCTCACCCTTGCAGGAAAAAGCTTATTAGCTCATCTCTGACTCTAAGAATCCCTGTCTTGCTTCAAAGGATCATTTCCCATGCCATCCCCAACATGGCACCTCTGCTGCTCCTTCCATTAACTTTCCTGGGTACCTCAGTACAGTTATTGACTCATTTGTTGACAACCTAGATGAAGTGTCATTCAGAAACAAGAGGCAATTATGACTTGGTTGTGAACTTAAACTGATAATGTTTTCTTTCCCATCCAACTCTGTATCTCTGTCCTTGTTTCTCTGTTTCTGTCTCTGCCTCTTTATTTTTATCTTTGTCTATCTCTTTTTCTCTGTGCCTCTGTCTCTCTGTTTGTCTATTTGTCTGTCTGTCTCTCTGTCTCTGTGTGTGTGTGTCTGTCTCTGTCTCACACACACACACTCTTAATCTCTCTCCTCCCATTCTCACTTCCTTTATGAGAAGGAAAATATCTAAGAACTCTAACATTTCTTCCTTGATAATTTACAACTACTGTAACCTGGCACCAAGTAGTTCATTGCTGTTCATATCAGGGCTGTTCTTTCCATGTAGATTGTTTAGAAGAATTTAAACACTAAACTGATGAAGGTTCTGAGGTTCTATAAGTTAAGCAGGGAGACAGAAGAGACGGATTGGAAGGAAGCATGATGCATAGCAGAGAGACATTTTTGTCTTTGGTCTGTGTGTTTACATTTGTCCATATAGTTTGATGGGATTCTAGGCTGGAAAGACATCATCTAGTTCACAAGCTCTTAACCATTTGTGAGCCATGGAGCCCTTTGGCAGTCAGGTGAAGCTTATGGATCCTTGTAAGACTAATGTTTTGTTTCCTACATTCATAATTGAAGTTCACTCTAAATTTCAGCATGATTAAAGGTTAGCGATATGATTTTTTTTGCAATCCAAATTCACATATTCTCTGAAATCTATCCCTCAATTGTATCCCTCATGCTAAGAACCTCTGATCTAGACCAAACCTCTAATTTTGCAGAGTGGAAAAACTGAGGCACAAAGAGGTTATATAACTTGCTCAAATATGAAAAGCTGGGAAAGACTTTAGAAGTCATTTAATACAATCCCCTCATTTAGTGATGAGGACACTGAGATACAGATGGATCTATTTCTATACAGACCTTCTCTCTCTGGTTCTCTCCCCCTTGCAGGAAAAGTCTTGTTAGCTCATCTTTCACTCTAAAAATTCCTGTCTTGCTTCAAAGGATCATCTGCTATGCCCTCCCCTCTGTGGCACTTCTGCTGATCCTTCAAGTCACCTGTCTTTCTTCTCCTCTAGTCTATAAATCCTTTGAATTTCCTTTCTGTGTATCTTCAATTTCTTGCATATATCATATCCTCTGGGACCCCAGGAAATTAAAAACTCCTTGAGGACATGGAACATTGTCTTTTAGTCTTTGTATTCCCAGGACCTGGCGCAGTGCCCTGAAGATAATAGACAGTAATTGAACGCTTGTTGTTGTTATTTGGTTAGTCTGACTCTGTCTCCTCATTTGGGACTTTCTCAGCAAAGATACTATAATGATTTGTCATGTCCTTCCCCAGCTCATGTTATAGATGAAGAAACTGAGGAAAACAGGCTAAAGTGACTAGCTCAGTATCATGCAGCAAGTAAATGTCTGAGGCTGGATTTCAACTCAGGAAGGTGAGTCTTATGACTTCAGGCCTGGTGCACAATCAATAAATAATTATTAAGCATCTATTAAGTACAAGGTGCTATCCCAGGTGCTAGAGATAGAGATACAATGATGAAACAATCCTAAGACTCACAGGGTATTAGGATACAAGATTTGGACATGGAAGGGACTTTGGGTGTTATGCAGTCCAACTTCCCCATTTTTCAAATGAGGAAATTAAGCCTAGGACACTGATGTGGCTTGCTAATGTTATAAAGATTATTACAGAATTGAGACTTCTCTAAAAAATCCTCAGCAAATATATACTAAAAGGCATTAGAATTAAGGTTTTTTTTTGCATTCTCTGAAAAACCAGACTTCATCCTTGATACAATGGGGCTTGAAGTCTAATTGAAGGGAGTCAAGTGACTTGCTTCTATTTCCTCCCCTCCAATGATATAAGCTATCATTTAAGGGCTAAAAAAGTGGGGGAGCAGAAGATATATTTACATGTTCTATTTCTTCAGAATAATATAAGCTCATTTCATCTTTGTGCCCCCCAGCACATCGCTTGGTTATGGTATATGATTAACAAATGCTTTTTGGATTGGGTTTGATCAAAAATATGAAATGTGATCTGGAGACAGAATAGACCCATCTGGTTGGTGAGCAGATGGGATAAAAAGGAAGCTGCAGGAGACTCTCCAGATTTAAATATGAAAATGTCAACAAGGATCATAGGATCATGGTGTCATAGACTCATAGGAAGGAACCTTAGAGGTCATCTAGTCCACCCTGCTCATTCTTCATATGAGAAATTGAGGTCCAAAGAAGTTAAACTTGCTGAAGGTCACATAGATAGTAAGTGGCAAAGTCAAAATTCTGACAGATGTTGGGACTCCAAATCCAATATTTTTTTCCTGTGCTTTGCTACTCAGGAGAGCTCAATGGACCAAGGGAACAATCCTTGTAATTTAGACTCTCTTCCCATTTTTCCCATCCAAGTACCAAGTGCAGTACTTTATCTAGAGTAAGAACTCAATTTATTTTATGATGATGATGAATTCCAGATCATACTAATTAAGGAGAAAATCACTTGGATTTAGAGAAAGTTTTATTACACATATATTTTCTATCTGCTAATTTTTTGCCACTAGAAATGAGGACAGAGACAAAAAATGGCCAATTAACTGTTTTTTGACATTGCAAATGCATAAAAAGAGTTGTGTTTCACTTATACACAACTGGGTACATTTCTCTGACTATTAATAAAGCTTCTTATTTTTGTTGTTTGTTTGTATAAAGGACATAGAACTCAGAGCTGGAAAGGATTTAAGAGACCCTATGATTCTATCCTAGCAGCATTTTGCAGATGACAAGATAGAGGCCAAGGGAAGGAAAACATCAAATATGTATACAAAGCCACCTCACACTTCATTTCCTCTTTCTTGTATAAGTAGCAGAACTAGACTTGAACAAAGTTCTGATTGCAGCTTCAATGCTCAGATAGACTTAATGTCAGTGTGGTCAGTATCCCCTCTTCTGAGAATTGATATAGGATGCCTCAGGAGCACTGAGTTTCAAGTCAAGAAGTCAAGAAGCACTGAGTTAAAATGAATACTTAGTAGACAAATCATGTAATTTCTGTGTGCTTCGGTTTCCTTATCTGTAAAATGGGGATGGATAATAATAGCATCCACCTTACTGGATTGTTGTGAGAATAAAATGAGTTAACAAATGTAATGCATCTTATAAAAGCATGCTGTTAAGTGCTAGCTATTGTTTTTTCTTCATCTATAAAATGAGAATTATAATAATAGCTGTTACTTCTATAATGATTTAAAGTTATGGAGAACTTCATATACATTATCTCATTTGATCCTCTTAATAACCCTGTGATCTAGATGCAAATATTTCCCCCATTTTACAAATGAAAGGACCATTTACAAATAGTCATCTAGCTATTCACTGTATATGGCTTGGTTTCCACCTACTTCTTCCTATTGCCAGGATAGTGCTCTTTCCTTGTCACCATCTTTGCCACCCTCACAGGGTTATCTTGAAGACATCAAGTCCAATAATGTTTGTACAATGTTTTGCAAAAACAGAAAGTGCTATAAACATGTCAGCTCTGAGTTATAATGTATGATGGCTGTATCCACTGAATTGCTGAAGGCAGCTTCTGGACCTTCTTTCTAATTTATTACACACAGCTCAGCACTTTCTTTCCTGCCTTTACTAGAAGGGTTAAGAAAGGCCAATGGAGGACACAGAAGGAATAGAAGGTTTGAGGCACAAGCTTATTTCTAACTTGGGTCTCCCTGACTTCCCTCTCTTTTATGGGGAAATATAAGCAAAGGGGGTGGTCGGGGAAGGCAAGTCACCTACAGTGCTAGTGCCCTGAGAGATATGTGAAAACACTGTTGCAGCTTCTCTCTACCTTCCTTTAATGATTCTTTTCATATTTATTTCTATGTACACATATATATTTTTATATATCTAAGTACATATGCACATATGTGAATATGTACATACATATGTAGAAATAGATACATATATATTTATCCCATTACAATGCAAGGTTTTTGAGAGGAAGAATTATCTCACTTTTTCTCTTTGCATCCCTAGTACTTAGTACAGTGCTTGACACATACTAAGATTTGGTAAATGCTTATTCATTCATTCATGTACTGAATAAACTTTTATTCAGGATCTTTTGTGTGAAGATCATTGACCTAAGTACTTGGGAAAAATACAAAGTTTAGATTGAACAAGGCACTTGCCTTCATAGAATGTATAGTTTTGTCTCTTTTCTTTCTTTCTCAAGACCAATCTCCTCTCTACTCACATAGCCACTTTGTAAGTCTAGGTTCTCAGAACCTTTCATTTGAACCATCACAATAGCACCAACATTAGTCTTTCAATCATAATTACCAGGTAGCATTTTTAATACTCAGGTTTGACCATGCTACTCCCTGCCAAAAAACAAAACAAAACAAAAACCCAACCCAACCAACCAACCAAACAAACAAAAACCAAAACAAACAAACAAAAAAACTTGCAGTGGCTCCTTATTACCTCTAGAATAATATTCTAATTCTTCTCATTGGCATTTAAAGCCCTTTGTGATCTACAACCCCTTTTCTAGCCTTAACATCTATATTACCATCACTTACACACTTTTGGGTCCAGTCAAGGTGATCTTGCTGCTGTTTTTCATATGTAATATTCCAGAAAAAAATGGGATTTTGCCCAGGCTGTCCCTCTTGCTTAGAATTCTCTTTCCTCTTTTTCTCCTTCTGATTTTGGAGGAAATTGGGGTTAAGTGAGTTTCCCAGGGTCACATAGCACATATGTGTCTAAGACTCCAGGTCTGGTACTCTATCCCCTGAGCTTCTTAGCTGCCTTCTCCCATTTTCTTCCACCTCTTAGAACCCCTGGTTTTCAGCAAAGCTTACTTAAAACATTACCTACAAGACCATTCCTAACACCCCCTCCCTTCTAGTTTCTAATTCCCTAATTACATATTAATAGTTTTATGTATATTTTGTGTATGCTTTTAATTTTGAATCTATTTATTTAATATGTGCATCTTGTTCCTTACCTATAAAATGTAAGCTTTTTGAGAGTAGGGACTCTTTCATTTATGTCTTCGGTCACTTATCTTATTCTCAGGCCTCAGTACAGTACTGGGTATACAGGAGAACTCTAATAAATGCTTTTTCCTTTCTCTTCTGCTCTTTTTTTCCCTTTTGGTCCTCTTCTTTCCCTTCTGCCTTATCTACTCTGCTCTACTTGTGACATTAAGGACATTGCTGAGCTTCACCAATACTTAAGTGAAGCTTCCAATTTTTAGTTTACTGTTTAAATCTCCCCCTTGTGGATATAAATTAGAACCTGGATGGCCGAATGGGAAAACTTCAAAAGGAGAAATGCTTATACCTTAACCTCTGGATTTCAGTATTAGGAAAGCAATTACACCATTTAATTTTTTCTTCTTCTATCCTGTTATTAACACAGTTTGTCCTGGTAAAATTGGTTCCAAGAAGAGAAATTCATTTTTAGCTTCTCATTAGTATCCAGATTGCACACTTTGCTGAAAATAGATGCAGCAGAATGACTGTTTTTGCCACTCCTGGAATTGAGGCATTCAGAGAGATACATATAGAACACCTTCTTGTAGGTTATCTCCTGGGAAAGTATGGCCATTTTGAATGGCCTGGCTAAAGATAATAGAGCTAATACTGCCACCAGGGGAAAAAAACAATGAACAAATCTAGGAATTAGGTGACTTTATACAATAATTTCCAGGCTAATGTAATATTCTAAGTGTGAAACTCTATCTTAAGTGATGGTTTTGGTCCATGTGAACAAATGAAAACATATTTGAGCATCTATTGGGGGCAAAATAATATACTAAATGCTGGGATGGGAAAGAAGAGGAAAGAGATGATTAATATCACAGTTTAATGGGGGGGAAATAGCATGGAAATAAAGATGCACAAACACATGTGATAAATAGGATACAATCAGCAGAGAGAAGACACTTGCATTAAGATGGATTGGGAAATGCTTCTCTTAGAAGGTAGAGTTTCATTTGGAACTTATAGAAAGTCAAGGAAGCCAGGAGATAGAGTTGAGGAAGGAGGGCATTCCAGATACTGGGGATAGACAATGAGAATTCTTTAAGGTGGGAGAATATCCTGTGAGAGAAAAACAAGGACATCAAGAGTCACTAGATTTTTGTTTCTGTGTCTGAAGCTAGTAAGGTGTAAGAAGCCTAGAAAGGTAGGAAGAGGTCATGTTAAGAAGGGCTGTAAAAGCTAAGGAAATTTTGTTATTTGATCCTTGAGGTGATGGAGACTCACTGGATTTTATTGATTTGGGTTACAGCTTAGAAGACATTATCAGCTTTGTCAGGGAGCTGACATAAGGGTGTTAGGATGGCAAATGCCTATAAGCAAGGCTTCTGGGCTTGGGCCCTTGGCCTCCCTTCCTGCCTGTCTTGAGTATCAATTGCCAAGGTAGCAGGAGGCACTTGTGACTTCTCTTATATTCCTCATTTTTTCCTGGCTTTGGGAAGATTTATAGACATTGTTTGGGCTTTGGTCCTCCTCTTCCAGGTTCATCTGCTCTCCTGGATCTACTTTGTTTTGTAGTGAAGTGCTATAATATAGGGTTGGTTTTGTAGCCATTTTTATCCATGTTTTCAATGTTTCTCTAATTCTCCTAGCAATCGAGAAGTATGAGAATGCTCATGTCCCATGGAAGCTCTATTGCGCTTAGGATAACTATTGATGGGTATCCTTGTCACCTGTTTGTTGGGAATTATGTGCCTCATCTGGAGAGTTCGCATTGCTGAAGATTTGATATTTTTTACATGGAATTACTTTTGATAGATTAAAGACTAGTTACTGATTTAATGCTTCTTTTCCTAATAGTTTATATATTTCTTGCTGCTCATTAAAATTTTCTCTCTGTCTCTGTCTCTCTCCCTTCTTTTCTGCCTCTGTCAGTCTCTCTATATTCCCTTGCTCTTCCTCTATTCTCTCTTTTTTATCTCTATCTCTCTCTGTTCCTCTCCTCAGTCATCTGGTAGAATTCAGCTTTATAGACATCCTATGATGAAAGGGTAATATGACCTTATCAGTACTGAGACTCCTACAGAATTAAATCAAGAGCAGACTCAGTAATTGGTAGAAAGTTTTCCTCTCCTTGAACAGATGTGATAATTGTGTTTCTTACTATGTCTTTGAATGTAGACGGAGAAAAATTTGCTAGCCACTTTCTTACTGCTAATAGCCTCATAGGACTTAGAACTCCAGCTGATATTAGGGACCATCTAGTCTTACTCCCTTGTGTATGACATGAGGAAAGCGAACTCCAGAATTGTTTAGTGATTTACCTAATGGGACATAGTATATAACAGGAGTGCTGGTCTTCTCACTACCAATTCAATGCTTTTTCTACTATTACATGATGCCTCACTCATTATTTCCTGGAGTTCTAAATATATAGTATGTAGAAGCTGGTTTTTAATTTGTAAAAGATGGCCTGAAAAATAGAATAATGTCATGGCAAATCTGCCACTCGTGTGGCGGTGATGATTAGTTATTTCTGAAGGTTGATCTCATGAATGTTTAAATAGGACCAGAAAAGAAAGTAGGTATGTCATAGGGTGAGAGACAGAGATATCTCTGATGAATAGCCCATGGGTCATTCATTCAATGTCAAGAGAAAAAGAG
The DNA here is from genome assembly GCA_023553655.1 of Myrmecobius fasciatus. Lineage (NCBI taxonomy): Eukaryota > Metazoa > Chordata > Mammalia > Dasyuromorphia > Myrmecobiidae > Myrmecobius > Myrmecobius fasciatus. The sequence goes on along the minus strand of JAJPUD010000856.1, from coordinate 137,835 downwards.
AAAGGTCGTTGTTCAATGTGGAGAGTTAGGAGAAGACCTGGATGAGTCTCCAGAACTTTCACTGTGGATCAGTAACAAATAGTCCCTCTTTTGAGTGAATACTCACTTCATTAAAATCCTAGATCTATCAAAATAGATCTTTTCCCAGGTTAAGATATACTCTCCCAGAGCCAAGTTGTAACAACTGTTTCTCAGAACTTTAGAGTACCCTTGTGGCTTTTGGAGAAGAGGTTCTCTTCTCTGCTATTACCGTTAAATTTCATTTAACCATTTAACATCAATTCCCTTTTTATAAAAGTGCATTTACTTTACAAATGTAACATCACATTTCCCCAAACATTTAAGATCACAGAGAGAGGAAGCTCAAAACTTAGTTCAGATACTACATGGACTTGATTGCACCAAGTTAAATCTAAAGGCAGAATGTCTACCAGATGAATCGTGATTTCAGATTTTACTATGCTAAGTTAAAAGGTTACTCCCAAATGTCATTTCTTTCTTCTTAGGACAGCAATGCTACACTGATTATAAAACCCAGTTAGGACTCTGATTCTCAAATTGCTGTGGCTCATCCTTCCATTTTATTGGGAAACTTTCAAGGTTGGAAGACATCTCTGTTCCTCCCATTCTTTACCAGGAAATAAAAGAATAAACAACAAGGCCCAGGACCATGATTCATTTCTCAGGACCTTATGACCTCAAACAGGTAAAAGGCCTAATAGTCTTTCCTCTTGCTATCTTTGTTCTCACTGGATATTATGAGCAAAAAGTCACTGATTTTCCTAAGAGCAAATGAGTCAAAATAGAAAGTAAGTGATATTGGCAGATCTATTTGAATCTACTATAGCCGATCAACAAGACTCTACTGTATGGTCTGCCACTGGATTTCTTTGCATGCTCCATGGCATTTCCAAGACTTTCCCCATGCACATCATCATGATTTCTGGAAGCAGATATCCTAGCTTTCCTGTCTGAGGAAGTTGCATCTGTCTGAGGAAGTTGTATCAGTCATATAAGCTTATGGGATATACACAAGAGCCTGACCTCCATTACAGGAGCCAAACCCCAAATAATAGAAAACCCAACAAAAGTCTAAAGATGTTTATCAATTATTTAGAAAAATCAAGATAGATAACTTTAACTTAGAAATCTTGGTGGTTATTGTTGAAATGTTTTGAAACATATTATCCACAGAAGGGAAAAATATCCATGTTTGTGGGTAGATTTAAAACTCCTTTCATTATGACTATTTTAATTATTCGTATATTATGTATTTTTGAACATTTTTAAATGGGGGAAGTAAATCCTGTATCACAACTAAGTCTTTTCAAGAGTTAGGTTATTGAACACATATCACTATTTATTTTTCTTCAGATGAATGGTTATATTGATAGTGAATTAAATCAAGGGCTAGAGAATAGAAACCAACTCTTCCCACTCCTTATTTTGCATATGAAGAAACAGAGGTCCCAGGAGGTTAGCTGACTGGGAAAATGTACCTTCAGTTCTAAGTTACTGACTTACAAATCAACTTTTGGAGCCCAGCTCATTTGGATTGTTCTGGGGACTGGCTATAACTATATTTTAGGGATAGATGCTCTTTTGTCTTTTACACATTTGGCTCCTATGATCAGTTTTATTTTCTTAATAGTCTGTGTTATTGGGGAAAAGGCATGAAAACTGAAGTTAGTGCAAAAGGTGACAGTGGAGCTGGTAGTGCTTGAGAAAAATGCATTTGCTGAAACCATAAAAGCTGTGGCTGACTGGCTTCATGAGGTCAGGAATAATTCAGTGCTTTTTGGTCAGTTTAAAATTCAGAGATTAAAGGGCTGCATTGCCTTCATGGTGCAAATAAATCCCTGGGAACTCAGTTCTAAATCTCACTCTTTAAAATAACACTATTATGTTTGGTAGTTTGTATTTTTTAAAAAAGATAGTCCATTATATCACTGATAAATGACTTTTTTTCTTTATTCTCTTGAAATTGATTTCCAAGTATACTCCCATTTAGGCCACAATTGCTCTAAAGTGAGAGCTATCAAAGTGAACATACCAGGGCTTGGATTATGAGAGCTGGAACCATAAGTTGGTTTTTTCCATCCATTTTTGAAGTTGCAACTCTTTAGCTTTCAAAAGATGAAAGAATGTGTTGGTTAACTAGCATTCATTCATTCTCTCACAATCCTTTATTCAATTGGAGATTATGGTGGCAGGTACTGGGAAAGTTAGGATGTGTTGATAAAACAACTTTTGTTCTTGTGAGTTTACTATCTTGTGGGGGATAAGACACATACACAAAATTACAGAATATATGAATTTGAAGGTCTCTCAGAATAGATGTGATGTGGTATCATCTCAAAGTACTTTTAACTTATCAGACCACATCTAGACTGTTGAGTCCAGTTCTGAGTTCTGCATATTAGGAAGAATATTATCAAGCTGATGGAGCAGTCAGAGAAAGATTGTAAGCATCATAAGACTGCCATGTCAATTTATCTAGAGAAAATGGGGATGTTGAGCCTGGGTAAGGGAAGGTATGAAGCAGGGTATGACATATCTGAAAGTCTTTCCTGTGGAAGTGATCAGATATATTTTATTTGGCTCCAACTAAGAGGAGCAATAATGATTGGTAGAAATTTCTTCACAATCTTTTTACCTATCCTCATACTATTTCATATTCTTAGAAGTTCCTTTCTTCATCATTTTTGCTCATTGAAATATTAAAAATCCAAGTCAAACGCCAGTTACCCTCAACAATCTTCTGTGGACCATTAAGTGGCTCAGTGATAGAGTGACGGGACTGAAGTTAGCAAGGCTTTAGTTCATATTTGGGCTAACTCACTATTTACTAGCTCTGTGACTCTGGGCAAAATGCTCAACTCATGTTTGTTTCAGTGTATTCATCTATAAAATGGAGAAAATAATAGCATCTACTTCCCAGGGTTGTTTTGAAGATCAAATGCGATAATAATTGTAAGTGCTTAGCAGAGTTCCTGGCACTCAGTAAGTGCTATATAGATGTAGGCTGTAACAATGATTACCACTACTATTATGAATCCCTGAACAGTCAGTAAAACCCTTCCCATTAAAACTCTCAAAGAACTTTATTTTGTAATTTTCTGATTTATGCCATCATGGAAAGAGCAAGAGATTCTAATTCTGACTATTCTATTTACCATTTATGTGACTTTGGCAAATTCTTTCCTTTTTCTCAACCTTTGAATTTGCCTCTTTTTTCCCCTTCATTGACACCAGAACCACCATCTTTGGACTTTAACATAGAAATCGCCAATTTACTATGCAGGAAAGTAGAAATGGGAATAATGAAGACTAAGCTAAGAATTAATGATCTGCATCAGACATATATTGATGAGGGTTTATTATGATGTAGGCAATATAATCTTGAGGAATTTCAGATATTATTACTCAAAATATCTGAAAGAAGTGAGATTATATCTCCTAAAAAGAAACTATGAAATCTAAAACTAATGAGAAAAGTACGGCCCCTGCCCTCACAAGTTTTATATCTTAATACAGTAAAAAACAAATATATGAAATTGATGATGAGGAAAGGCAGCATATGGGGAGTGAGAAGGACAATAGACTGATCCGTAGGAGAATCAACTGACCCATCCCATTTTGTAATAATTAGAGTTTGCTGATATTGATTTCATTTCTGTTCTTGAAGAAAAAGCAAAAATGCTTTTTTGAGGAGGAGGAGTAATTTCTCTCTTTCAATTCAGGGCAGAGGGGATGAAAAAAGAAAACATTAGCAGCAAGAGAATAAATGGCAAGGTAGCTATGGCTAGATTAGATAGATACATGTGATATGATGCCTGGTTTCTTCTGGTCAACAGGGACTACATCAATAGAATAAACCAGTTATGTTTATGCTTACATACTTATCAATCAAGACAGCATAGTTCCATATCAGAAATCACTGTACAGATCTTAGTGGATTCCCTCCTCTTTGGACTGGGGGACGCATTTTTCCCAAAAAGGCCTGATTTGGAGGTAAAAAAGTAAAAATCTAAGTGAAGAGAAGGATGGCAATGTCAAATCAATTGACACAAAGATCAGGATAAATTAGATGTAATTAAAGTTTTGTTTATTCTAAAAACAATAATTAGATTCTGAAGAGTAAAATGTCTTCCAACAAACAACATATTGATTCATATTGATTATAAATATATTAAAAATCCTATGCGATTCCTTGTGAGACAAATAACAGAGATGATTTTGTTTGGTGTCCCTCAGATCATTATTTCTAAGCAAGAAATAAAAGATGTCAGCTCACTGAAAGTTTGGATAATGGGGAAGGAAGGATACTGAAGAAATACAAGTCAGTTGGCTTCAAGCTTTTCAATGAATTAGCAAGCTGGGTCATGTGCTAAAAGTGTGAGGTTAAAGTGAAGAGTAGAGAAGAGAACATTTGAAATAGTTTCTCTGGAAAATGAGATAGGGAGTCAATAAAGGCACAATAGAGGGACTTTCAGTGGCAGAGGTTATATAACATCAATTTGTAGTGTGTAAAGTCAGAACAGTTTTGTTGTTTTCTTCATTGATGGATGTATCCAGAGCTCAGAAGTAGGAGTTGAGAAATCAATGAAAGAGGTTAGCCAGGGATAGGAATTTGCAGGTTGATAATGGAGGCAAGTCAGGGTAGGGCAAGACATTCTGGGTCAGTGACTAGCAATATATTAACTTAGATAACTAAGAGCCCAAGGTTAGGAAGTGACTGAGATGGACTGAGATGATGGAAATGAGTCTAGGAATCTGATTTTATTGGGAAACTTCAGTCGAAAACTCCACCTAGTTATCACCTAGGTATCTTTGTGAGTTATCTAGTAGAAATGGATTATGAATGAATATCTATTCTAGACAGAGCAGGTTTTGCTATACAGATCCTAGATCAGCAGATGGACTAAGTTAGAAATATTATTCTGGGACCTGAAAATGGGAAAGAGGTACAAACTGGCATGTCCCAGCTCCCCAGGAAGGAAAAGAGAGTATGGCAAAGAGAGAGCCCTCAGAGAAGTGATTTAAATCCTCATCTACATCTTGTCTGGTCATATCACATACCATGGCTATGTTCCTTCTTACTAGGTTCTAGGTAATCTCAACTCTAACTTCTTGAAAATTGAAATAACTTCATACTTTCTAAGAGCAGTGGACAGGATGTCAATCTTTTAAGTGTAGAGTCAACTTTGAATTGAGGATGTTCTACTCTGATTATGAGTGAAAAGATGCTTTCTCAATTCAGCTAATTAAGATGTCAATCTTGGGGCCCAATTTCCTGGTTGAAATAGACTGAGGAAAGAGTTCCCTCTATCTCTGTACCCATTAAAAAGCTTCACAAGAATTTCAACATGTTTTTGTGCTATGTGTCCCTTTGGCAGTCTGATGCATGAACCCCTTTGTAAAATTACATTTTATAAATAGTCAGAGGAAATGCTAAATTTTAGTTACAGATTAGTTAAAATAAAGATAAAATAAAGATGTAGTTCTTTATATATTCACATACTGCTGCAGCCATTCTTAATATTGTTTTCCTCTGCATCAAGTAGTCTTTCTAAATATTTTCATATGTGTATGTAATTTATTATAATTCCATTACATTTAAGCCCCACAATTAATCCATTCTCCAATTAATTGGTATCTACTTTGTAGTACATACATGCTAGTATGTAGATAAAGAGATTTAAACTCTTTGACTCTGCTTTTCTCTTTTCCTCTGCCTGTATATCTGTCTGCCTTACAAAAATAATTTTGTAAGCCACTAGCATTTGGGAGAATCAGAGAATATACTTTAGCTGAGCATTGCAGGATTCTAGGGCTTTTATGAGGGTGATGGTTGTGAGGAGCAAGTGCATTCTTGGAAAGTACAATAACCTGGGTAAAAGTAGGGAGATGGTAATTGTATGAAATTCAAGACAGGAAAGCGCACAGAATGATGGTGTAAGAGGGATAATCTCAAAATAGTAGTGAAGAGCAACAAACGCATGTATTCTGTGGATTTGTTGGTGAAATTTCTCAGGGGAAGGGATTCTAAGACTGAAGCACTCTCAATTTGGAGTCAAATTTCAGCTATAGTGAGAAGATGGAAGGAAAATTGGTTGAACTATTTAAAATGTGACTTTTGAACAAAAGAGCTCAAAGAAGAATGGTTTGGATGATGGATGAATCAGACTAGGGGGAGATAGGACTGATGAGAATAGACACACAAGTCCTGGGAGAGGAAATTGATAAGATGGCTAGATGAAATTTCAAAGGTGAACACTGGCTTGGTATTATCACCAATAATCAAACAGTGATTATGACTCATAGAAGCATACATTTAGAACTAAAATAACTCAGCTGTTGTCTTGTCCAATTTTTTACATGATGAAATTAAAACTGTGACAAGCTGTGATTTGCCCCAGGTTACCAAGATGGTAAGTGACAGACTCGGGATTTCAAGTTAAAGACTAGTGATAATATACTGAATGTGTTTTCTCTGAGACTGACATTTATTGGGATTCTTTGACTCAATCTCACTGTTATGATTCAGTCAATTCGATCACATTTGTGACCATGTGGACCATACTGTCCAGAAGATTTTCTTGGCAAAGATTCTGGACTGGTTTGCCATTTCTTTTTACAGGAGAATAAATCAAACAGACAGTAAGGTAGTTGCTCAAGTGGACACAGCTAGTAGTAAGTGTCTGAGGCCACATTTGATCTCTTCCTGACTCCAGGACCAGAACTCTGTCCATTGCCCCTTAGGCAAATGCTCAGTGATTTGTCTAGGGTCACACAGCTAGTAAGTGTGAAGCTGGAAATGAATCAGGTCCTCCTGACTCTGGGTTCAATACTCTATCCACAGAGACATATATCTCTTCCAATTAGTTCTTTTTATTTACTATCATTTGGTCTAAATCCAGACTTCTCCACAAAAAGATTTAAAAAGACCCCAGCTCATTTTGTCTTTGTTTGGACAATTTTGGTCGATATTTCCCATGGAATGTAGGAATTTGATGCACTGCCTGACTTGCAAGTTTAAAAAAAAGCCACAAACCACAGCAAAGCATATTAAAAACAAATACAGAAACACTGATGATTTTCAGTCTGGTAGTTTATTCTGAGGGAAAAGGCAGACCTTTCTTCCTGCAAGACCTCTTTGTCTTATAACAATTATTCATAAGCAGCTATGAGACACTGGAAGAATAACGAATATGTTTCAGTGGAAATATGCTCATTTCTATTCTGTTTTGCTAGCTCCCATGGGAATCTTGAATTGCCTTTTTAGTTTCAAAACGCAGTCCCTGAATTGCAAGAAGGGAAAAAAATGGAGAGAATCAATAACTAAGAGCTTACTTTTAGGTATCTAGATCAACTCTTAAAACTGTTTGAAAAACCTAAGAAAATGAATATAGAAATAGATGGAAATTGAAATTACTATTATTTGTGGACAGCACCTGAAAACTTGCAAATCCTGGGATGTATAACTTTTCTTGGATGAATGGAACATGAAACTAAGAGGATGGTGCCAGGCAACTGGAATTTTATTTGAAAGTTTTAGATTAAATCTCCAGCTTATCACATTTTTTCCTTTTGCTCTCTCTTTCCCAATCACTCTACTTTCAACATTTGAAGAGGTAAATGGCATAGAGTTTATGTAGGCCTCTTCTGGAACAAGCTGTTGTTAAGAGATGGCTTAGTCCAGTGGGTGGGAGTCAATAAAACCTGAGATCAAATCTTTCCTTTTGCACTTTGCAGTTTTCCATTTCATCATGTGTCAGATGGAATTAATTAAGCCTCTAGTCTCTTTTTCTGGGGATTGTGGAGAGACAACAATGGGTTGAGGGATGATTTTTTTTTACTTTAAAAGCATTATGTAAAAGTCACTTGTCATTCTTGAGTAACAGCCATGTAACAATTAAAGACAATGTGGCTAAGATATAAAGAACAAAGCTTGACCTGACAAAAAGTAGAAGCTGCTTTCTGTACTCCTTTACAAAGGTGTTTTTATATGCAGGAGTTATGGAATGGTTCCCTGTAAGTCTAGAATAATGTATACATTATAAGATTCTTTGGATATGTTGATCAAATTTGCGTCTTTTTCCAAAATTCTTTGCTATAAAGATGGTATTCTGGGAGAGAGAAGAGGGAATTCAAGTGATGTAAAATCAAAATATTTCAATAAAAATCTTTTGTATTTTTCCTAGTCAGTTTCTTGACACTGTCTATGATGAAATTATAAACATTTTGGTATCTCAAATTCTTATTGAATTTAAGGCTTATAAAGTGCTTTCCATGTATTTTTGATTTAAAGTATCCCAACAATTGTATAAAGTACATGCTCTTCTTGTTCACATTGTATAGATGAGAAACTGAGGCACAGAGAAATTAACTTACCTGGGATTGCACAGCTAAATATTAGCAGAGATGGAATTTGAACTCAGCTCTATCTGATTCTGAGTCCAATTGTTAGTCCTCTATTACATCCTGCTTCATCAATAATTGATGACTGGAAGCTTTGAGCATAGCATCTTTCTCAAGCTTATATCTTTCTCAAATTGGTCCTTAGGAAACTTCCCTTGCTGATCATTCTCCTCCTGATTTCCATCTCTTAGCATGACTTGGCAGTGATCTTTGTGTCCAGTTCTGCGGTCTAATCAATTGATCTGGAAATAGTTGTGGGATACCTAATATGTACCTTTGTCCTTTGCTTTGATATTGGAGGTGGGGAGAATGCAAAGAAGCATGACACAGTTTTTACAGGAAAATAATAAAAAAAATTAAACATCTACCACATGCAAAATTCTGTACTAGGAATTGGAAACAGTGATACACAGATACATATATGCAATGATATCAGCCTCTGTCCTCACAGAGGTTGGATCTACATTTATCAAAAAACACAAAGTATGGATTTTGAAAGCAGTAGAGACGGGAGGCAGACCCATGATTTCATAGATAGAGGAAAGTCCCTTTGAGGAAACCCTCTACTAATGCAGATCAGCAACTGCAGTCAAAGAGCCAAGAACAATGAGAACTTGAAATTTGGCCATGATCACATGCAGTAGAAAGGAAAGCAGAGGAGAGGACAGGATTTTAATATAATTTTTGCTCAGATATTCAACTACTACTTGATTTCAGATTCTTTCATCTTTTTAGATGGTATGAGATACAGTAAATATGATAGTTATTCATTTCCAGCCTCTGGAAGAATGTGAATTATAAGGAGAATTAATGGCCATGCATTTTGTATTGCTTTTAATAAAATTTATGTCAGATATTCCACATTAAAATACATAAATTTATTAAAAACAAGGAATGAAGTAATCCTTGTCTCTAAGGAAATCTACTTAGCCTTCAACTTGAGAAATGTCTTAACATGCCAGTTCTTGGCTGATAGATACAGAAAGCTCTTATTCCCTTTACAGCCATTATCTCAATGGAATCAGTCCCTGTAAAGCAATGATGTACTCACTTACCTAGAATTTTCTAGGTGGACAATTTGTTGATGGACAATCTGAACCTTTCAGACAAAAATGTACTTTTCCCCCAATCCTGAATCGTGCATTGCATAAGCAAATTGACTAGCTTTAAACTTTCTCTTCTTATACTTTGTGTTCCCAAACTGGTCTGTTTCCTGCTTCTCATATAGGACATTCCATCACCTGTCTCTATACTTTTGCAGAAATAATCCCCCAAAGGGATCCAACCACTCTGGGGAGCAATTTGGAGCTATGCCCAAAAAGTTATCAAACTGTGCATACCCTTTGACCCAGCAGTGTTTCTATTGGGCTTATATCCCAAAGAGATCTTAGAGGAGGGAAAGGGACCCACATGTACAAGAATGTTTGTGGCAGCCCTTTTTGCATATGACTGGAAACTGAATGGATGCCCATCAATTGGAGAATGGCTAAATAAATTATGGTATATGAATGTTATGGAATATTATTGTTCTGTAAGAAATGACCAGCAGGATGATTTCAGAGAGGCCTGGAGAGACTTGCATGAACTGATGCTGAGTGAAAAGAGCAGAACCAGGAGATCAATATACATGGCAACAACAAGATTGTATGATGATCAATTCTGATGGACATGGCTCTCTTTAACAATGAAATGTCTCAAACCAGTTCCAATTGTTCAGTGAAGAAAGCCATATACACCCAGAGAGAAGGACATGAGATATGGACTACAACACATCATTCTCATGCTCTATATTGATGTTTGCTTGCATTGGATTTCCTTTCTCAGATATTCTTTGTTCATATAGATACGATTGTTCTTGCACAGCAAGATAAGTGTGGAAATATATATACATATATTCTACTTGTCAAGTATTTTAATATAATTAACATGTAGTGGCCTTCTTGCCATCTAGGGGAGGGGAGGGGACTAGGGGGAAAATTTATAATGGAAAGCTTTGTAAGGATTAATGTTGAGGAACTACCTGTACATATATTATGCAAATATAAAGCTTTAATAAAAAAAGAAGGAAAAAATTCTCCTGTATAAAGATAAAATAAATTTTTCTTTATAAATTAAAAAAAGAAATAATCCCTAAAGTCTAGATTGCTTTCCTTCCTCAGCCCTACAAAGGAATCCCTTTGTTCCTTCAAATGTGCCGTTACCCCATTCTTTCTGCTGATTACTGTAGCTCCCCTTTGAAAGAACTTTATGTTACATTGTAGATAGTCTTTTCTTAATATATATTCTAATCTTTTAGGAGACCATAAGTTCCTTAAAAACTGGATTGGTTTCATTTTCATTTTTATATTCCTAGTGCAAATGGATGATTAATAAAGATTTTTTAAAGTTGAATTAAATTGGAATTCCTGTCAAGCACTAAGGAAATTGGGAAAGGAATATGTTTTAGGATGGAAGTAGTTTTTCCATAGCCTGGGGGATATAGGACCACCCCCAAAAAATCACATGTAGTTATCTTTTCTTCCATTGTAACACTGTGTATGGAGTGATCCATATATAGTATTAAATATAGTATTTAGATCCAAATATAGTATTAAAGGGGCAAAAAATTAAAAATGGACCCTGATATCGTAGCAGTACTTTGAAATCTCTAGAACATTTTCCTTAATTCTGTGATGTAAGCAGTGCAAATTTTATAAATGTGCATATAGGATGTACAAACAAGTGTTTGCAAATTATAAGGTGTGTGCAAACTAGTTTTGGTAAGCAGACATTTTGATAAGGTTTGATTTTAGAACCTCAGTGATCAATATAAATCTTCTACAGACATTAGGATGGTTCAGAATACTTGACTTTAACTCCAGATCAAACTATGTTGAGCTGATTTCCCCATTTTCTCTTAATTTTCTGTCAGTTGAGTGCTGATTTTCATGTGATACACATGTTTTTCATTGTTCTCTTTTGGCTTGTCTTTAATTCTGAGATTTTCAAGAAAGTTGTATTATTCTAAGGAAATGTATGAAACTTTCAATTCTTAAAGAGCACACTGCAACGAATTTTAGTGGTATTTCAGAGATCATTGATGTGGGGAAGACAAGAATTTTAAATATCATTTCACTGAAGCCCAGATTTAAAAGAAACATTCTGAGAAGTGATCAGTTGTTACAAAATAGGCTAAGAGATCCTTAGTAACTAAGCAAAGGATTTTTACCAGAGAAAAAGGAAGAGAGGAAATTAAGTAAAGGGTGGGGTTAGAAACTGGTAGAAAGAAAAGCAGATCAGGGGAGAAGCAAAGCACTGGTAAGAGAAGAAAGGGTAAAAAGAGAGATAGGATAAACAAGAAGAATAGGATGGGGGGGGGATGTACAGGTAGTAATCATAACTGTGAATGTGAATAGAATAAATTCTTCCATAAAATGGAAACACATAGCAGAATGGCTCAAAACCCAGAATGCTACAATATATTGTTTATAAGAAACATATTTGAAATAGATACACACCGAGTAAAGGTAAGGGACTGAAGCACAATCTATCATACTTCAGCTGACATTAAAAAAAGCAATCTTGATCTCAAATAAAGTAAAAGCAAAAATAGACCTAATTTAAAAATGGAGGGAAACTACATTTTGCTAAAAGATACCATAGAAAAGAATTGTAGCATCAATACTAAATATATGTGTACCAAGTGGTATAGCAGCCAAACTCTTAAAGAAAAAAATTAAGTAAGTAACAAGAAGAAATAGATAGCAAAACTATAGTAGTGGGAACTCTTAACTGAACCTTCTTAAAACTGAATAAATCTAACCAAAAAATAAAGAAGAAACTAAGGGGATGAAATAGAATATTAGACACCATACACAAATCAGAAGAGCAAGGTGCACCCATCAGATTTGAGGGAAAGGGAAAAATTCTTGACCAAACAAGAAACAGAGAGGATTACAAAATGCAAAATAGATTATTTTGATTACGTTAAATTAAAAACTTTTGTACAAACAAAATCAAGCAACCAAGATTAGAAGGAAAGCAGAAAGCTTGGAAAACTATATAGAGAACTGGGTCAAAATTTTAAGAATACATGTCATTCCCCAACTGATAAATTGTTAAGGGATATGAATAGGCAGTTTTCAGATGAAAATGTCAAAACTATCTATAGATATATGAAGAAGTGCTCTAAATCACTTTTGATTAGAGAAATATAAATTAAACCAACTTGGGGTTGGTTTAATCACACCTATCAGAGTGATTATTATTACAAAAAGGAAAGTGATGTGTTGGAGAGGATGTGGGGAAAATTGGAACATTAATGCAGTATTAATGGAGTTGTGAAATGAACCACCCATTATGGAGAGCAATTTGGAACTATGCTCAAAAAGCAATCAAATTGTACATACCCTTTGATCCAACAATACTATTGCTAGGTCTATGTCTCAAAAAGATCATAAAAAGGGAAAAGGGCTTGCAATTGTAAAAAATATTTAGAGAAGCCCTTTTTGTGGTCACAAAATATTAGAAACTGAAAGTATATCTATCAATTAAGAAATGGCTGAAGAAGCAGTGGTACATGAATGTAATGGAATACTATTGTACATTAAGAAATAACAAACAGGCAGGTTTCAAAAAAAAAAAAAACTTGGAAAAACTTGGACAAACTGATGCAAAGTGAAATGACCAGGAGTAGGAAAGTGTTGTATACAGTAACAACAACATTGTAGGGTGATGAACTATATCAGATTCAGTTCTTCTCAGCAACAGAATGATTCAAGGCAAGTGCAAAGAACTCATGAAAAGAATGCTATTCATGATCAGATAAATAACTGATATATTCTGAATATAGATCAAAGAATATCCTTACTTGCTTTATTCTTTCTTGTGTTTTTCCCTTTTGATCTATTTCTTATTTCACAACTGTGATTAATACAGAAATACATTTTGCATAATAGTACATTTCTGAACTATATCAAAATGCCTACCATCTTTGGAAGAAGAAAGGAAGGGAAGAAGGGAGGGAGAAAAATTTGTAACCAAGAATTCATAAAAATGAATGTTAAAGTTTTCTTGACGTTACTGGGGGGGAATAAAAATCTACTAAAAAAAGAATTTAAGCAAAAGTTTTCCAAGGCACATAGCAGCTAGAGGGGTTATTATTGATTCTTCCCTATATAGTATAAATTAAATTTCTTGAACTTAGGAAGAATAGCATAAGGATAAAGAAAAATATAGCCATCAATGAAGAAAAATATATTTTGGGCATCATAATACAAAGGCTGGAATACTAAAAATTTATAAAAAGGTAATTTTTTCTGGTAAAATTTCCTCTTTTCATAAATGGTTATCTTTAAACTGTCTAATGAAGTTTGAATAAATCTGTAAGATATGGACAGGCAGATTTGTAAGAATGAAAAATATCCGTGCCATGTTGTTAAATTTTTTTACTCCCACTGGGCTTGAAAGTCTTGTCTCCATTAAGGACTGATGAACTATGACAAAATATATTGCTATACTGAAAAATAGAATTTTTTTGGAATAACAAACATTATGCTATATATCACAAAAGGTAAAGAAACTTATTTAAGAGAAGAATAAGCAGGCTTCAATGACCTAGAAATTTATCTGATTTATACTGCATTGAAAACCTTTGATTTATAGTTGATAAAACATGGAAAATGTGTTATTCATCAAAAGTTTTCTTAATGTTGAATGTCATAAAAGAACAGGTTCATGACAAAAAATTAAAGGATATATGTCAAAATCTTGTGTCATTACACATTTTTGGGGGGTGAGAGTTCTTATAGCACTGCCATTAACTTTTGGATCTATTTCCCATATTTGTTTTCAACTGGTTTATAAGTTAGGAGATTGTCTATGTTTCCAGAATGGACTTCCAAAGACTGACTATAGTCAACATCATTGAGTTTTTATTGACTTCATGGCACTAGGAGACAGTGTGAGGTAATGGGAAAAGTACCAAGATATTTGAAAATCGATAAACCAATTGGTCATCATCATGGTTATTCATTTGGATAAGATCACTGTTACATATGAAAAGAATATACTAAACCAGGAGCTGTGTTTTAAACTTGACTTTGACTTATCACTTATATGGCCTTGCCATGTAGTAAATCACTCATTCTCTCTGGGCCTCAAAGTCTTTATCTTTGGAGGGGGGCAGCAATTAAAAGGACTTTTCTAACTTTAAGTCCAGCATGCTAAATATTTATTGAATATTTGCTATTTGTTCAGTGTTAATCTGGGAGACACAAAAAATGAATAAAATAGATGCTGCTATCAAGATACTTACAAGCTAATTAGAGAAACAAGCCCGTGTCTTTGAAAGCATAGGAATTAATAAAAGACATCATTAAACCCTATAATGTATGATGAAGGTCACATTTCCTATAAGGATTCATCAGAGAAAAAATCTGTTACTGAAAGATTAAACTATAACCTCTGCCTCATATATCATCTCCCTAGCTATCAACCCTGTATCATTTTTATTACCAAACACCAAAAAAGTGGGTTAAACCAGAAGGGTAAACCTCATGGTAAAACTCCCTACTAAGGCCCACCTCGATTAAAATGTAATTAGGAGATTTTTAGGACAAAATAAATAAAAAGACAGAAAAAAAAAGATAATGTTAATTTGTTTTTTCTTAGTCAATAGGGATCCATTTCTCTCTAAGTTTGACATCATTGGTCTAGATCACAAACCTTCCTGTGGAAGTCCCTCTTGTGTATATCAGGTCCATCACGGGCTAATTGGATACCCCGTGCTTGGGTTAATTCTCTGTAATCTTTGAAAATACCTCATTCATCCTTGGGGAAATAAGACCCCATTTCTTCTAAAAGTCCAGGATAACTCCTGGCTCAGTAGAGTTATTTTATCAGATTATCCTGTTTTATACACACACATGTGCACACACATAATGATTATCATTTTGTATATTAGTAAAATATACCCTACAATTCTCCTGTTCTTTAAAGTTTTCAAATGTCTTCATATTTATTATCACATATATTTTGTAGGCTTTCAACCTCTCTCTTCTGTCCTAGATAGAAATCCTAATAAAAAGAAAAATGAATTGAAAATCTGAAGATTCACCCAGCCTCTGACATTTACTATTTCTGGGACCTTTGGTAAGCCCCTTAACATTACTTGGCTTCAAGTTCATCATATGGAAAATTAGGGGGTGGGGATGAGGTAGATAGCCGCTGAGATATCTCTCTTTCAGCTCTAAATCTATGTGTGTTTAAGATACATATAGTGGCTATTTCACTGAGGCAGAATAGCCTTTGAGAGCCTAGGGCTGAAATCAACCCTTAGAGAGATATTAGGAAATTTCAGTGGAGTTTGCAAGTATCAATTTCCCTGAAATGCATTCCCTGTGGAGGGATTCCCATTAGGTATTTATTGAACATCATTAAATACAAATTGATTATTCATGCCTTTGAGGATTAATGGCTATAAATCCATTATATGACCAAAGTGTTTCCTTTACTCTAGCAATAAATAGTTTTAAGGTATTTTATCATGGTCAAACCATCTGTTGCTCTAAAATAGGTTGGCCAAATGTTCTGAAACAAAAACACTGAATTATTAAAGTCATTAAGACAGGTATGGCATAGTGGCCAGTCAAGTTAAGCCAATAAGCATTTATTAAATGCCAGACACTGTTCTCTAAGTTTGGGGGGTAACAAAGCCCAAAACGGTCCTTGCTTTCAAGGAGTTCCCATCACAATAGTGGAGACAACATGTATATAACCAAGATATATAGAAAATATATGGGAAGCAGCCTCTGAGAGGAAGGATTTAGAATCTGGAAGGACTGACTAAGGTCTCTTGAATTGCTGAGTTTTGAAGTCAGGGAAATTAAGACGTGGACTGATGGAGCCAAGAATTCTTGCTGTGCCAAGGGCCAGAGATGGCTTGATGCTTGGAGTTAACTTTAGAAAATGGCTTCTATTCTGCCTGATACTTTCTAGCTGTGATAGCTGAATAAACCATTTTAGCTCTCTGACCATCACTTTTTTAGTCTGTAGAATGAGGTTGCTGCCCATTCTCAGGTGGCTGGGATTCTCCAGTGAGATAATGCAAACAAAGTGTTCTAGAGATGGCAGGATAGAGCCAGCAAAACAGTATTCTACAGTAGGGATGAAATAAGAGGACCAGGGTTCAAATCCTGTCCAATAAATCTCCTACCTGTGTAACTTGCATAGAGACATTTAATCTCTTTGGGTTTCAGTTTCATAATCTATAAAAAGAAGTTTGACTCTAAGGCTTTTCCCCCTCAATACTATTTTATTTTCCCAATTATATGTGAAGATAGTTTTCAACATTCATTTTTGTAAGATGTTGTGTTTCCAATTTTTCTCCTTTCCTTCCTTCCTTCCCTCTTCTTTAAGATGACAAGCAATCTGATCTTGGTTAAATATGTACACTCCTTTTAAATATATTTCTATATTTGTCAGGTTATGCAAAAAAAAATCAGACCAAAAGGGGAAAACAACATGAGAAAGAAAAAGCAACCAAAGAAAAAGGTGAAAATACTATGTTTTGATTCACATTCAGTCTTTGTAGTTCTCTCTCTTGACGTGGATGGCATTTTCCATCCCAAATCTATTGGAATTTTCTTGAATCATCACATTTCTGAGAAGAGCCAAGTCCATCACAGTTGATCATCACATAAATCTTGCTATTACTATGGAACTGAAAGATTAGAGGAGGCTTCCTGTTGAAAATCTATGGCTATGATTTCATCCATGTGGGGAACTATTGTTCCTTTTTAGATGCTGTCTTCCCTTCACCTTGTATATATATAACTTAGTCTCCGAAAGTTGCCTAGAATATGGAGAAGTCATGGAACTTGCTCATGGTCATGTAGCTAGTATATATCAGAGACAGGACTTTTCTAGGTAATTCTTATTCCAAGGCTGTACCTCTAACCATCATGTCATGGTGGCTCTCCAGTTGTGATGCCCCCATAAATTTGGGAGATCAAGATTATTAATCTGAGTCTGCCATTGCCTCCTTGTGTGGCCCTTATCTAATCTCCATGGACCTTGATATTCTCATAGGCAAAATGAACACATTAAGACCAGATAATAATCAAGGCCCCTTTTATCTCTAAATCTGTTGCTCATATTTTCTGCTTTCAGAACTATTTCCAACTTTTCTGCTTGAACATCGGATGGGAGAAAAATGTCGCCTTCAGTGGCATTTATTTTAGAATTTTGAAATACCTAGAGGAACACAAAAGATAACTATTTTTTATTCAGCTCATGTGTCCAAAGTGCATAAAGATGTGGTGATATTTTAGCATTTTTTCTTCAGGCTGATCAGTAATTACTCATATACACTATATGGTCTCCTGGTGAAATTGTAAAACCAAATTGGAAGGAAATGCACTTATTGTTCCAATTCTGTCCCCAAAGATGATGGTGGGTGGACAGGCAAGAGGGTGGGTGGAGGAAATCACGAATTAGATTGTTTGATTAGCCCATTAGTATGCAGGCTAAACATCCTTTGAGATAAAAGCAAGATCTTCCTGAACAAGATTCTCATGTCAATGATAAAATACTCATTAAGTGCCTGAAGTATACTGCGTGGGGGATCCAGCTTTAACATCCAATTCAAGATATTTTAATCATCTTGTATATTCAGAGAACAAAGAATGGACTTGGCTGCTACCAAACCCACTCTCTTTTCATTTTGCTTCTTTTTTTCCTACTCCTGATTTGTTCTTCCTTTTTGTCATGGAAGTCATTTAAAAGGTGAAAGGATCATTGGATCATAGATTTAGACCTGGGAAGAAGGCAGTCTGGAGGTTAAAGGTAAAATACTGTTGAATATAATGGAGCCCAATTGGTGGTGGGGTTTTTTGGTCTCATGTCTAAACAATTTGTTGGACCATTGTATGTTCTACCATTCAGAGTTCTTGGCTTTGCGACATGGAGGTAATAATGTGGAGGTGGGTAGGAGTGAGGAGTGAGGGACCCTTTGGAGAGAGAGAGGAAAGTCTTCTTTCTGATTTTTGAATAACATTTTTATTCTCTTCTCTGTCCAATGTGTTCTATACAAAACCAACATTCATATTTTGAAAGCCCAACCTGATTTCTCAACAAACTTCAATGATTCTCTCTACCTGTTGAATACATTTCAAATTCATGTCTTCGTAGCTCTCCATGATGTGGCCTGTAGGTGATTTTCCTGCTCTATGTTTCATTGTTCCCTTCCAGGATGGATATTGTGGTACAGTGAAGAGAGAGCTAGATGTGGACGTTGGGTACTGGGTTTGAATGCTAGTTCTGACACTTTGACCAAATGGTGTAATATCTCTACACTTTAGCTTCTCATTGGTATAATGAGAGGTTTGGATGACTCTAATGTCTCTTCCAGTTATAAATCTTTAATCGTCTGCTCTAAAGAGCCCGGGCTATTATTCATTGTTCCCCTGATGGAAGCCAGCATTTTCTTCCTTCTTTACTTTTTCTGACTTCCTCCACTTTGACTACAAGGTCAAAATATCTAATTTCCTAATCTTTCTACAAAGCCTAGTTCAAATGCTAAGGCTACTGGTCTTTGGGCCCTCAAATCTACTTCTGTCCACACTCCCATACATTTGAAATAATCTGTCAGTAGATTATTATTATATTATTGTTACTCATTGTAATTTATTATTTTTATTATTCATTGTTTATGAGTAGCATACTTTATTGGGAGTTGGGAGGTTTGACTCTATTATCAGAGACTCAATAGTTATGTCACCTTGAAGGGTCCTTTGACCTCTTGGAGACTCAGTTTCTTCATCTATAAAGTAGTAGGGTTGCTATAAGGATTATATTTGGAAAGTGTTTAGCAAACATTAAGGGGCTATATAAATATGAATGGAAAGAATATAAAAACATCATCATCATAACTAGCAAAATTTATGGCTTTGTTATTTACAAAGGACTTTCCATATATTATTTCATGTGATCTTCACAACAACCCTCTTGTGGGCTAGAATCCTCCTCACACTCTCATAACTCTAGTCTGAAGTAGAGTGAGTGAGGAAATTGTAGTCAGGACTTGGGATGGTTTAGCTTAATTTTGTCCCCAGAAAGATTGTTCTGGGAGTCAGCTGTGGGCCATTTGTGCAGAGGGGAACATGCTTGTCAGCTTCTGAGACCCCAGAGAACTGTGTGCTTACTGCTTTTAAATTGCAGGTGGCTGCTCTCTGCTCTTACCTTCTTGAACTGCCTTCAGAACGGTTTTTATTAGGGCAATTCAAATCTATTTTTATAAAATGGCTTTTTATCCCTTTTCGTGTTACTAATGTGTTCTTCCCTCTTGTTACCTGTTAGAATTCTCAAGTTCTTAGCATCTTTGTGCCAGATTGTGGAAAACCCTGTGAGACAGCTATTATTACCTCTATTTTATAGACTAGGGAACTGAGTTCAAAGAAATTAAATGATGGGTACTAAAACAGGCAGGTTTCAAACTCAAGTATTCTTGATGTCTAATATAGCATTCTACCCAATATGCCATTTATCTGTCAATGTATTCAGCTGATATAGCAGGAACATGTCTGCAGGACATCATTATAGGTATGGAAGCACACAAATAATGTGAACTTTCACTAATCAGAATGTCACTCTTGGAGATGAGAACTGGGATGTGCAGTTGAGAATGGAGGATGGAATGGAGCATCAAGGGAGGAAAGTGCCCTCAGTGCAAGTAAGTCAGTAAATATTTAGTAAGCATGTACTATGTCCCAAGCACTGTGCTAACTGTTGGAGATACAAGGAAAGCAAAGAACTGTTCCTGTCCTCAGGGACCTTGCAATTTTTTGAGAGAATACAGCATCCAAAAGTCCAGAGGAACGCAGGCAGATGAGAAATGGAGAAATATTTGATCTGACATGATCCTGAAATGAAAGTCCTGCAAAGAGCTCTCCTCTGTTCATCACTTAATTAGAGAAAGGGAGGGGTTCCAGAGGTAGAGGGTCCTGAGGAGATATGAGGTCCAGGGATGAACTGATTTTCCAGGAGGCACTGCCAAGGTGTGAAGTTCAAGGCAGGAGTAACTTGTAGGATAAAGAGGTTCTTGGGGCATATTGGAGAAATACAGAGGAGGGCCGGATTCATTCATTCGTCTATTCATATACACAATAATCATTAGCAAATACCTATCTGAGAGAAGAGCGCTATGGCTAGGTTCTGGGGGGAGTGTAATTTAGATAAAACATTGTACCTGTCCTCATGGGAGCTTATCATTTACTAGAAGATCAGTCACCCAGTTAATACTGATGCATGGTAATATATAATAAGTACCACAGGAAGAAGATATAAAACAAGATGTTATATAAGGTCACTGGAGACTAGATTGAGGTCAAAAGCACCAGAATGCCTTTCAGCCAAGAGGAATAAGGGAATTGTATGGCTATGATCTGCCAACAGGTGCCAACTTTTAAGGAGGTTGCTCTTGGTTCTTGCCCTGGTTGGATGAGCTATCTTTGATCTCAAAAGGACCTGTGATAACTGAGTTGTTTTTTATTTTTTATTTTTATTTTTTTATTAAAGATTTTTATTTGCAAAACATATGCATGGATGTGATACCTGAGTTGTGACAGTAAAATTAATAGGAAGATAACTTTATCAGGACAGTGACTCCATCTTCTTTAGTTTGAGAACTTTCCCAAATATGATATGGTAAATAGTGGTATATCCTTTGGGGTCCATATCCTCTATGAGTTAATGGCCTTTATACACACACACACACACAAGCATGTACACACACATACACACATATACATACATACACATTTGCACATATGTAAACATGCATCTAAATTAATATTAAGATGGCTGACATATAATATAGATCTCTTTCCAGATTGAATCTTTAAATTTGACTTTGGCTAAGATTGGTGATTACTAGCCTTACTTTTTCCCCAATGAATTCTACTCTGGATCCTTGTTTTAGTGTTTATGGTTATCTCTTATTTTCTCTCTTTATAAACTCTTCTTTAATTCAAATCCTTAACTTGCCTTGCTAATACTTAACCTCCTCCTCTCCATGGATTTCTCCCTTATCTTCTCCCTCCACTTTCCCCTTCATTCTTTAGCTCATTCCCATTAATCTATACATGTTATCCCACTCCCTTTAATCAAAACTCCCTTCTATTTTATGTCACCCTTTCCCTCCCTTTTTATCCTTTCCTATTAATCTATACACCTCATCCCACAATCATAAATCTATACACTGTGAATGTCCTTTAAATACTCTATGTCAATTTAAAGTCCTTCTGGAGCCATGTTTTCTAGGATCCTTCAAGGTCACTATTTTTTATAGCACAACACTATCATATTACATCTATACACCATGATTTGTTTAGTTATTCCTTAATCGATGGACAACCATTTTTCCCAACTATTTTCTGCAGTTAAAAAAAAAAGCTGTTGCTATAAATGATGTTGTATATATGTATATTTCCATTTTGCATTGACCTTAGTAGAAGATGTACTTAGTAGTAGATTTGCTGGATTAAAGGGTAAGAACATTTTTGTGGCTTTGGAGACACAGTTCATAATTGCTTTCAGAATGGCTGGACCAATTTACATCTTAACCAAAAGTGTTTTAGTGTTTGTTTTCACAAAACCTCTTAATGTAGATATTCTTAACCTGAGACCATGGAATATTGAGGTCCCTGGATAGATTTCAAAGAGTCTGTTAAAGTGGATAGGAAAAAAAATTAAATCTGTATTTTCACTAACCTTTGTGTTCCATATGTTTTATTTAATGCATATAAAAACAATGTTCTAAGAAAAGATTTGTAGGTCTAGACAGACTTCCTGAGAGTTTTATGATTCAAAACAAGTTTTGAGACTTTTCTCCAGAGTTCCGTTGTCAATTTCTTATAAGATGATTTACCATGAGTCAATCCTAGCATAGTCTACAGCCAATTCAGCACTAGATAAACTGAATAAAGAATAATTTGATTATGAAAAATAAACAGAATATACAGGCTATATGTAGTAGTGAATAGAATGATTAGGAAGACTTGGGTTTGAATTCTATCTTAGATACTTATTAGTGGTGTGATTTCAGCAAGTCTCAGCCTCTCTAGATGTCAGTTTCCCTCATCCACAAAAAGGAGTCAAATACCATAACTTCTGAGGTCTGTTTCAGCTCTGAATCCATAATCCCATGAACTCAGTTCAAGGAGCAATAGATAAATAACTAGAATTTCCAAGCTTCCCAACTTTGGAAACTGACCATGGACCAATGATGACCTTCCCATAATATATAAAGCCTTTGAAACTCAGACTGAAATAGCCTGCTAATCTCTAACCATCATACTTTGGGCAGAACCCTCTCCTGCATATCAGCCATAGTTTTTTCTGAGAAAACAACCAGAGATCTAGTTAATGTACCTTATGCTCAACTTTAAAATCCTATTATTCACTTCTGACGGCTTTCATCCATCACCATGTAATGATAAATCTCTAACAAACCCTGTACCTGCTCTCTCAACACTCACATTTCCCTCTCCTCAATATATTTCCTAGGGAAATAACAATTAATCTTTAGCTGGGTGTTAACCTTGTTGCTATCAAAATAGTCCCATGAGTCTCACAGTTCTACATGTGATCAGCTCTAAGCATCCTTTGCTCTGTCTTGATCCCAACAGTCCACCAGCATATTCCCTCATCTCAGTTCCTTCCTTTATCTCTTTCTGCTTTTGCCAAGGCTTTGCCTGGCCCTCATACTTTGAGATGACTCTTATTGACCTGGTAGCATTATTTTCTCTGATCTACTTATCATTTGATGAAAGTCTCTTTGCTGTGATTCCATTTTCTTAAGTGCCATTGCTGAATGAATTATCTCAAATTAAGAATTTAAACCTCTCAAAGACTATGGAAATTATGAACCACTCATTTTAGTGATTTATAAGCAATCATCTTAGCACAGGATCTCCCTTCAGAGAGCTGCCTGCTGTTTTAGCTAGAAGTTAGCTAATAATGTAAGATTGCCATCATTCTGGAGTTTGTTTTTCTTATTTAGTAGTTAAAAGAGGATTCTTAGTTCATAGATATTAGGACAGGAAGTGTTTACAACAAGTACGTAGAGTAGTTTTGCAGTTTGAAGAAAAAATTCATCCTTAATGTAAATAGAGCAGTTAGCTGCCAATTTAGTATAATTTCAGGGCCACTAAAATTAGGATGAAACAAGTATAACACACACTATCCTACCTAACATCCATTTACTGAAGGCTATGTGGATTAGGTTTCACTGTTTCCACCCAGGGTTCTCTGGCATCCTTAAGGAAATGGAGTGGGATTGGGGAGGAATAGGGGAGAATGTTTGTAGGCTCTTTGCTAAAATCTTTAGCTCCCATCAGTGGTATTTCCCCAACTGGGATGTGTGTGAATCTTCTGTACTCAAGTTCCATTTAGCCACTGAGTCAGATTAGCTTTTACAGAAATATTTACTTGAGAAGATATAATCACAAATACATAAATTTATTGATTCCAGCATGTGGGAAATGTAACCCTCATTCTCCTCCCATCATCTCCATCTATGGGGAGAAAAAAGGAATTGTGTTTGTTACTTAGCTTAGTTTCTCTAGAGCAGGATTCTTAAATTTTTCCCATTCAAGATCCCTTTTAACCTGAGAAATTTTTATGTCACCCTGGTGTATAAGGGTACATAAAATAGGTAGACAAATCAAACATTTACTGATAATTTCATAACACCCACATTCAGTTGTGAGACCACATATAGGGTCATGAACCACAGCTGGGCTTTAGAACATAGTCCTTGTTTTAAGGCTAAAATCTCCTCTGAAAAATGAGCCTAGAGGTGTTTGTTTCTGATTTGTGCTGTTTGTTATTCTCATTTTCATTTACTAAAGATGATTCTCATAGAACTGGAGAATTCAAGCTATGGTGAACCTATAGCCAGGACTGCAGATGGGATGATGAAACCTATGGAAGTCCTGAGAAATTGGTGTGCTTTTCAGAGGTAAAGCAAAAGAGGAGTAGGAGAAGAAAAATCTTTCCTTCCTCATTGGCTCAATTCATGGTATCCTTATTGAGGGTGAACTCGGATCTTCACTCTCTGGATCAAATAGACAAGAGGGACTAGAAAACAGGTGAAAAATAGCAGTGGAAAAGGGAAGGAATGGCTTAATCTTGATCATTTTTAAACTATAGGCATGAGAGAAATTATTTCTCTCATAGTTAATAACTAATTATTGCATTGGCACTAAGACTTTTTCCCTTTTTTACTTACTCATCCAGAAATCTACTGGTGAGGGAAATATTTATCCTCAAAGATTTACTCAGGTCAAGATAAATAATACAGTAAAAGAAATTCTAAGTTTGGGCTAATGGGAAGATTCATGCTGTAGGAAAATGTTGATTCTCCCTTTTGTCAGACAGGTGATGTTTTTTAACCAAGATTTGGGTAACCCAAGACATGTACCCCTAAAACCCCCACTGTACTATAGCCCAATTTTTCATTGTAATTCATTTTCTCATTAATTGCTAACCAATCAAAGTTGGTTGCCACCCTTAGGAAAACCTACTCTTCCAAGAGCATATAAATTATGAGCCCATCACCATGAAGGTCTTGGGCATTTGAAAGTGCCGCTGACCTCATATAATTAATAAACATACCAGCGTCTCTAATGTAGCAAAACAATTCCAAGTCCTTATAGAAAGATTTTGAGAGCATCCTTATATTCTTTTTTTTCTAACCTTGATGTAAGTACTTGTCCTGTGTGAGTTCTCTCTAAAACAGTCTGAACAACTTGTCTGGTGCAATAGAATTGAGAAATTCTGCAGTAGAGTTTGAATGCTTGGCAGTTTAGTTCAAGATTGGTTGTTGTCCTTTGTTCTCAAAAAAGACCAAAATGACATCACTATGTTAGAGTCAAGCTTCAGTGTGTCTGATTGATCAGACCAATATGAGCTAAGAATGCTCTGCCACAAGCCAAACACAAATATGAATATTTGGGCAGCTTCTCTAATTTTGTGCATTTCACGTTTCTTTTGGATTAATTCAATTCTGCTTTGCTTAAAGAGTACAGCAACTTCTTTGCCATGCTGGATGGTCCTGCCAGTGTCTCTCATCACATACAATTGATTCTAAAGTTCTTCAGAGATACTTTGAGAATGTTCTTGTATCACTTTTTCTGACCATCTTGTGAGAGCTTGCCCTGTGTGAGTTTCCCATAAAATAATTGTTTTGGCATTCAAACAATATGATCAGCCCAAAGGAGTTGTGTTCTTGGCAGTAGAATTGGAACACTTGTGCTAAAGTTCAAGAAGGGACCTCAGGATCTGGTATCTTTTTCTACCAGTTGATCTTCAGAATCATCCTAAGACAATTCAAATGGAAGCAATTCAGTTTCCTGGCATGGAGCTAGCATATGGTCCAGGTTTCACAGACATACAATACTGAAGCATCCACAATGGCTCTCTCCTCTCCAACACTTTCTTTCAGAACCTCCCAAACCCTGAGCTAGCTCTAGCAATGCATGAGTCAACCTCCTTATTAATGTGGACATCCCTGGAAAGTATACTGCCAAGGTTAATGAATTTATCCACAGCATTCAAAACTTTTCCACCACTACTTCTAATTGAGGACATTGCTTCACCTGTCAGTCAGGCAGTCTTAGCTAATCTGTCAAAAAGCTTTTTTTTAGTAAGAAGTTTACATTCTAATGTTGGGGAGACAATACAGAAACAAGTTATTATGTACAAGATATTTGCAGACTAGACTGAAAGTATTGGCTATGGGAGAGGGGTAGGAGAAATAGCAAAGATTTCCAGTTGAAGGTGGAATCTCTTATCTCATAAAAACTCTTTTGTTCCAGTTAAAATATCCTTAGTTATACTTCTTCCAAGTAGCTCCTTTAAATGGCTGTCAACTACAACTTTCTCTGCTCTCACATTTCAAGTGAGAGGATGGGTATTCTCAGAATCACATTTTTTCAGTGTATATTAATCACAAAGTCCTAGACAAAATAGATTCATTTTTCTGATTCCCACACTTAGATGAAAGTTTGTGAGGTAAAAGTTCCTGAAGCCCAGGAATGCCTGTTTTATTTCATAAATTGATAATAAAATAAAATAAAATGATCACAGACAATCCTGTAGTGATCTTAACTGACCCAAGCTTTGTTTCATTAGCCTCCATTTCCTAAAAGCTGAGTAGGTTAGAATACTGCCTTTCTTCCTAGGGTCTTCTGAAACCCTTAGGGAATTGGGAGGTTTCTAGGTTCTTTGCAAATGGCTTTAGCCTCCATCAATGGATATTTCTTCACTTGTGGGTATGGGGATCACTTGGACTCCAGTTCCTTTTAGCCACTAACAGTCCGATTAGCTTTTACACAGAAATATGTCCTTGAGAAAGTATAATCACAAATATATAACTTTACTCCTTCCATAAGACATATGCAAGACCATTGTCATATTCCCAGATATGCCTATCCAGTTAGTATTTGAAAAGATGAACCCCATTTTTTTATTCTAATACCATGGTGATGAGAATCAATTGACCAAAAGGCAAGACATTCTTGCTTGGACCACAGCTTCCTTACTGCCTAATCTGAATGTGTTTTGATAGTGTCTTGTTCCCCTGGCCTACTCTGGTGCCTGATATTTCTATACTAATGTAATTCTTTGAACTAGACATGAAAGGCCTTGGGTGAAAGGCAAATGTCTTCTCTGGGAGAGATAGCATTTTAATTTGTCATTACTTTTTTCTTTTATTTTTTTATTCATATCCTTCTTTTTTCATTTTCTTAATTAAAACTTTTTACTTACAAAACATATGAATGGGTAATTTTTCAATGCTGACCCTTGAAAATTTTGTGTTCCAAATTTTCCCTTCCTTCTCCTCACTTCCTTCTCCCACCTCCTCCCCTAGATGGCAGGTAATCCAATACATGTTAGATCCAATATATGTATACATATTTAAACAGTTATCTTGCTGCACAAGAAAAATTGGATCAAGAAGGAAAAAAAACTGATAAAACAAAGTGCAGACAAACAACAACAGAAAGAGTGAAAATGAGATGTTGTGGTCCACACTCACTTCCCACAGTCCTCTCTCTGGATGCATTATTCAGCCACTCTCCAATTGATGGGCATCCACTCAGAATCTGTCATTAATTAATGAGAATTTTATTAGGTAAAGTTTAATGGCCTAGTAGGAATTAATGAAATTGAAAATGGGCTGACAAGGTAATTTTTGATTGGACAGGAGAGTTTAGGAAAGATTTTGAACAGAGTTCTTGGTACAGAGGCAGCTAGGTGGTGCTATTGAAAGAACACTAGATTCATGAAGATCTGAGTTCAAATATGACCTCAGATACTTACCAGCTATGTGAGCAAGTCACTTAACTTTTGTCTGCCTCCATTTCCTCAACAGTTTAGTCATTTTCAGCCATGTCTGATTCTCCCTGATCTCATTTAGGATTTTCCTGGTAAAGACATTGGAGTAGTTTCCTGTTTTCCCCTATAGTTCTCCAGCTCTTGCACCTTTCCCAACTGTACCATAAGGATAAGAATAGCATCTATCTCAGCATTGTTGTGCTAAATATTTACTAAATATTTAGCAAAGTGCCTGTTATATAGTAGGTACAATAAATGCTAGGTATCGTAGAGTGTTGCTTCTGGAATGCTGGTAGGAGGTCACTGCAAATTCTAAAATGTAAGCTTCTTAGGTTCAGGAA